>JAPYZO010003050.1:0-16679 GCA_030522905.1 Torymus flavipes
CGTTCCAGAGAAAAACTGTCCGACATAAGATGATATACAAAAATTGATACTTCAATCCAGTGGTTATATTACACACTTAGAAATCAAAATATAGGAGCCGAGGAGGTGCTAATATGTTGTTTTTTATGTATATTTTTGAGGTTTACATTTGTTTTTTTATATGGATTTAAAAAAATAATTACCTGACTAATTATACTAAAATCTCTTTTTCGAGGCTTTAACTCAGGCTGGCCCCCTTAATGTATTTACAGTGTCCGTTTTTTGCTGGAAAAATCTCACCAAAATTAAATAAATTATCAAATAGTGGAGCGTAATTTACAATCCATTGTAATTTTTAAACATTCTTGCGCTGTCAGCGAAGATTTGGACAGTGGTTTACACGAAGGGGGCATAAAAATTCTAGGATCGCCCATCAAAATTGGCACTTTCTACTGACCAAGTTCGATACTAACCTTACGCATCATAAAATTCGAAACTCATAAATCACAATGACGAAAAAAAACTACAATTTCATACGCGCGTACTGAGAGAAAATTTGTCTGCTCGGTATTCAAGCGTAAACTTTACATAAAATACAGGAGAGCTTTTTATTAGACTTGTTTAACTTTTTTACGTTTATTCCAAAATTTTGTAGGGGTTACATCCGTCTCGGAGTATAATACACTTGCTTTTATTTCATCAAATTGGAATTTTATCTTAGACTATCTATAAAAAAATCAAACGCGCTTCGTGCGTACTATTTTGTTTTTAAGGTAATTATGGATATATTTTTTCATTATGATTTTACTTTAGTTAGGTTAAATGATAGGATGATTAGATAATTTGTCGAAGCATAAAAAAATTCTTTTTCTAAATTTCAAATATGTATAGCGGAAGTAGTGAATTCACGTGCCTGTTCCTTACGGACCAATCAGATCAATCTTTAAATCTTTCACAACATCTGGCCATCATTCTTTTAAGAAGAGATATGATTTCCAATATCAAAATATCAGTTCAATAGGTTTAATTAAACCTCGTATTTTTTCAAGTCAAAATCCACCAACCTTCACACGCTCTTCATTTTCTTGACTAAACATCGTGCTTTGCCGTTGTCACAAATCGTCCAATAGAATGCACGACACTTTTGTCACAATGCGGAAAAGCAACGAAAACAGCAAAGCAACTGAATGGCTCTTATTTCGGTTCCTCCTGTGAGTTTAGAAAGCGACGTCAACTGATGAACTTCCGCAAAGTTTCTTTCTTAAACACCCACCTCTGCCTAGCTGAATGGTACTCTAAGTAATTTGCCTATTCAAAACAGGTTCCTTTCAACGCACTTTTCGTAGGACTAGATTGGAAGCGCGCGCTCGCGCGGCGTTTAAAATGCGCCAGGCGCGCCCTCTCGCGGACTCAACAAAAATCGCTCCTCATCATCCAATTAACTTAATGATTTTTAATGAATTTATCGCAATTTAGCCTCACAACCTTTGCTCCAGGTCTCAAAATACGCTGGGAGCTAAGAACCAGGGGTTCTGTTCTCCTCCTTTTCCTATTCGTCGATCGAACAATCTTCAACGGTACTCGGAGTAATTCGTGCTGCTGGCACCCTTTCACACGACGTCTCTTTCTTTCGCTCTCGTTTATCGATTCTAGGGACGCGCGAAAGCCAAAATTTTCACCGGTGACTAAGGAAATTCCGACGTCACAGCACGACGACGACGTGTTTCATCAGTGTCCGCTGTGTTCGCGCTCGCCATTTTCCAAATGAAACGAGACAAAGTGGGACGGGAGAACGCGCCGTGCGCTCTTTCTCTCTCGTTCTTTCTCTGCTGGATCGATTGGTGCATTATTCGGCGATCCAACAACGAGCTTCGGACGAATAATCTTACGATTTGTATTTTAGTTGGATTGTAAGAGCTCGAGCGCTCGCTATATTGACGGTGGTGTTGTAATTTGGAAAGAAGGAAGAAATTTTGGATTAAAGTGAAGGTTTTAAATATAACAATATTTCGTTATAATACTGATAATTATTAGATCACTTTTTAATGTTTATTTATGATAGTCGAAAACGAATATTTCTTAATTTATTCAAAGCTTATTTTTCTATGTAATTTTTTTGTCCAATTTCTTCTAAATTACTTAGGTGGTTGTCTAATTTCGGTCATATATACTTAATGTTATTACTGGAGTGCAATAATCTTTCCGACCCAATTAAGATAAAGCACATGAATTATACATAGAAGAGGAGCAAAAACAGTTTTAATCATAATTTGACGTAAATAACTTATTTTATTTCCAGAAAAAGTATAAGAAAAATTTTTGATAAATTCAAGTTCTTCTTTTTCTTCCCGGAGATTAATAATAATCTATAACCTCGATGATTCACATTGTGTCTTAAACCTAACATACGGTCAATACATTCATCCCTCCCGATATCCTCTGTTAAACATTAAGAATCTTATTCCCGCCGCCAGCCGTTTCATAATCCAGGTCAAAGATACGAAAAATTCAGTGCGCGTGCCGCCTCGCCGTAAACAAAATCCGCGACAGGCTCAGCATCGTCGTCCTTAGACGCGCTTGGCTGCCGCCGCTGTTTTTCGAAAATCTTCAAGAACAACGAGTTTGCACGCGCGCGCGTACGCCTACGTGCTCGAGGACAAGACGACCTTATTCCATCGGAGCTCCTTTTCCTATACTCGCGCGCCATCTTGGAAAATCGAGTAACCCTTTTTGTCCTGGGCACTATATACGCGCGTACAGCTTTGAATGGCACACCGGAGTTGTTCTCTCTTTCTTCGGAATTCAATTCGAGGAAAGAAAACTCGTAGGCGCGTGGTGTACTGTCTTTATATACACGCGCGAACGATCGATCGATCGAGTGCAGCACACGCGCGCGTTCGTTTCTTTCGTCCTCGGGAGACGAAATAATTTTCGCGTATACGGCCGGTTTATGTCTATGTGAACTGATACGGTAGTGGGGGGATTTTTCCGCAGCGACACCTCGGCTTTACTCGTCGATGGGTTTTATTGGAATTTGCAAGACTACGCGATAAAGGCGGCTTGTAAAATATTGGCTTTCAATATTGGCTTGCGCGCGACGCTGCAGGGGGGCGGTAACAACGAGGCGGCGGAGGATTATTTTACTTAGGTGATTAAAGTTTAACACCCACGGTATGTGCTATAGGCCAACAAGTCGATAGCACGGCGTACAATGAGAGTACACGGTGTCTGCTGTTAGGTGGCAAGCTGTGATAAAATTGTTTTTCGAAGACCGTCATTTTAATCTAGATGGAAAATGTAAAATGTTTGTCGAGTCACATAGTGATGTGTAACTACAGAATAGATAAAAGATACAGTTCTTGGACCAAAGACGTATAGTTGTCAGTGCGAATCTTAAAAATAACAGCTATTAAATTTTTATCACAAGAATTTTCCGTCCACTTTATGTACACAGGTCCAGAAATAACTTCGAGCTTTTCGTTTCTCCCCCACACGGGATTAAGAACTTTGTTTTTCCGACTGCGCTACATCGTAAAAAGATTCTAAATCCCCGAGTTGTCAAAGTTTCACCCCACGCGCGGGGCATGTAACTGCTATTTTCAGCGCCACGCGCCAACTACACACCCACGGAACGACATAATAATTTTTCTGAGAACAGCGGCGAGTGTTTGGCGCAAATTTCTCGAAAAAAAAGAGAAGATATAGCTCGCAAGTTAACACTCGGAAGCTGCATGCATTAAAACTGGGGGAGGGTTGGTGCAAATGGGATTTAATAAGTACACATTAGGAAAAGTTATTCGGCTGTGTTTTTAAACTTTGCGCAGTGTTTCGAAATGTCCCGTCATGTTCAGCTTTCTGCGCTTGTTTACGCTGCTCCTCGCACGTGTCCAATCTGTCCCTCAATCGTTCCCGGCGTGCTTTTTTACTTCCTACGAAATACATTTAAAATGCATTTTCTAGGAAAAACCATCACCCGATAACGAACAACGATATTCCTTAACTTCACTTCCCCTCTTAAATTTACCACGATCAAAAATACCCAATACCGACTTCTCGATGCACGCAAACTTCTCTAAATTTAGCCACAGCTTCATTTCAATTTCCACGGCATTCCCTCGAGGCTCGCCCGCGAGAAATTAAAATTCACCGACGCGGGAACAGGCGCCGTATAAAACAAAGAAACGCGTTTCACCCCCCACCCCCCTCTCGCTCTCGGCGCGAGGAAAATAAAGGACTTCCTTTAAATCCGACACGTCGTCTTTTTACAACACAAATCCGATCTCGCATTTCTCCCGCGGGGGCGCCTCGTAAAAAGAGTCCCGATACACACACACCCACGCGAGAACGCGCGCGCTGGGAGAAAAATGAAAGAGAAACTCGTCGATGTCGTCGTCGTTGCCTCGAAGCAAACGTAAAAAGGAAAGGCGGTGGCCGCGTTGGAAAGAGGAAGCGGGACGCGGATACGTGTGTATATAGGTATACGTATTGGTTAGAACGCTGATCCGATTGTCAAAAGGAACTGCATGCGCGCGCTTGCGAGTTAGTGGGAAACGAACGCGATAGGGGCGCGAGGCGCTTTGTCGCGTGGTGGCAGCGCAGCTTGTCGATTTGCTAAGCTCTGTGAATTATTCGATAACATATTGTTATTGTCGGGGGTGTCGTGTGATTTCTGCACCCGAGGTTAAAGTTCTATTGTTGTTTATCGAGTGTCGTGTGATAAATATAGACGACAGGTTGTAGAGATATTGAAAGCAATGGCGATATCACTTGTATGTGTGGCTGTACACTTTTAATAAATAGGATTGGTAAAATTGACAGTCCAGTGGTCTTCGTTTTGGTACCGCTGTCTTTAATAATTTACTATTGACATGAAGGTGAATGCAAAGTAGAACAAATTGAACTGCCCATTATTGTGAAAACAGTTTGTCTCTTTTCTTTTCTATAACTACCGAGCTTTTTTCATACTGAATGTTTAAATTTTAAGAATTACAATCATTTTTTGTTTACCTGTTAAAAAAAACTTCTTAAATTTTGATTTACATTGCATTAATTTTAGTAATAATATTTAATAGAATATTAAATTTTGAGATTAGAAACTTTGAGCAATTGAGATATTATTTATTATCACTTTTCCAAGAAAAATTTTCTTACTTTCTAAATTCTAAGTTTAAATATTAAAAAATCCCGTTGACTTTCAACGAATCACGATTCTTTTTAAACCATGAAACATTAGCTAATCAGGTGTCGCGGATATAATCATCCAATCACAATCGTTTTATTTGGTCTTCACTTTTCTGCCATCACTTCCTTCAGAGCCAAATAGCCTATAAATTCACCACCCTCTTGAAGTACATATTTCTTCACAAGTCGTCTGACCCATCCCACAATTTCCTTATTCACCTTCACCGATGCATTTACCCATTAGCCAACTCCAATCTATCAATAACAGAAGTCCCCCTCTCGAAAAATGAAACGCAAGAAAATCTGTGTACACCTACCTCGTTCCTCAATCGGTCCTCGATTCACTCTCGAAGGCGCGCACTTCTTCACAATTTCCCCTTCCCCATCCCCGTACACAATCCTCTTCGAACTCTCGGCTACTCCTCCATCTCCTCCTCCCTCTCGGCAATCGGAACTTTTCAGCGCTCTCTCTCGATCAAGAGGAAAGAAAGATGGTCGGGCAGTAGCAGCAGCAGTCAATGCGCTGGCGCGAGAGGCTCCCGATCAAACGGACGTAAAAAACCATCAATTACACTTGGGGCAAACAAATATTGACGAAGCATTGGCCTTTCTCTCGTAGCGATGGTGAAAGAGGGGCACTTTCATGCCTGAGAGCTATTTGCCTCTCGCTCTCCTGCTTCCTCTCCATTTTTTTCTCTCCCTCGCAAACGCTATTTGTATTTCTCCTCTCGCGCGGGGTGCCGGACGATCCTCTCATCCGCGCTCGACTTCTGCAATTTTTCCCCCAATCCCGCGCGGCGACACACGTCTCTTCCGCGAGAGCCCGCAGCTTCTTTCCTTGTCCGACGTGTATTCCGATACGTCGCCTTTTTTCTCAGTCGCTTGGTCCCTCTGCCTTTGCTGCCGTTGTCGCTTTGATCGATTGGAAGAATTACAAAGTACACACGCGTGCTTTTTGCTCTCTTCTCCGGCTTCTGCTAGCGCGCTCCATCCCTGTCGCTCAGCCGGCACAGACTGCGCTTTGAGAACGATAAAACAATGGAGGACGTCCCTGTGTACGTGAGTTGCGAAGGATGTCTGCAGGCTCTTTCTTAAAAGATGAATGTTTGCGCGCGGGTAAAGGCAAAAGGAATCGAGGTATATCCGATCCGACTGTGAGAGATGTTTTAGAAATATGGTTTCGCTTCTTGCCGCGGATGATAATACTGAAACAGCAAAATTATTAATGTTATCATATTTGGATTGGATTTTGATTTCGTGTAATTTTAAGTAACGTTTAAATATAGTATCAATACCCTGAAATTTTGTTCAATAGTTTATGTCTTTAATATATTTTTAAAGCATAATATACCTATATTGTATACTTTTTTTATAAAAAGATATTTGCTATGGAAATCCAGACGTTAAAAACTATAAAGATGTCATTTTATCTTGATTTTTCATTATTGACAATTTCATACCTCATATAACTTTTATCGAGAATGATTTCTTCTTGCATTTACATGAAGCGAATTTTAACTATCATCAGCGATTCCTTAAAATAAAAATTGATTGTACGCCATCAACAACGAATTCATAACCAATCCCCAAAACATACAACTATAACGTGCTCGAACTCCCGCGCAGCAGAGAAAACAGTTTAAAAATATTAAACGTCGAGAGCACAGCGTCGCTCGCGAGCATTGAATTGCCGCGCCCTCGCGCGCGCGGAATATTCGAGCGACGTCGTCACACTGCGAATACCCCGAATCAGCTTATTTGCACTTGAGAATCCCTCGAATATGCACGGAATGTGAATGTGAGCGCGCTACGCTTGCGCGACACGATCGGCATTTTTATCAAAAATTCTCAAAAGGACAAAGAGGCGCGCGAGCGAGCGGAGATTCATGCGCGCGCCCTTCTGGGAAGACGATCCTGTCGCCTACTTCATCGCTCGATCGCTGAAACAGAGTGCGAGAGGCTCGAGACGCTCGTCTCAGATATTCTCAATAATTCGGAAATACAGGAAGCGCGCGTCTGCCTCGCGCAAAATGGGAAACATATTGGTCGGGCCAGGAAACGACGTTTTCAAAATTTATTCATGAGATGGCATGTGTGTGTATATGTATATACTAGCTGCTGGCGCACTCTTAGAGCACACCGCTCTTTGCTTTTTGTTCGCAGGTGACGTGGTCCTATCACAGCGCCGACGTCATTCGTCTTCTCACCGTCGGCCGCAACGCCTACAGCGTCGATGAGCGAATCAGCCTTTACTTTAGGTGAGTAGCTGTGTGTGTGTCGGTACGATCGCGAGGAATATATATACTTTTGTGGATGGAAGAATGATTTATCCGTGGTGGGCCGCCGAATTTCAGATTTCGCGATATACGCGTCGGCTGTATTAGATAGCGTCGAACTATTTTGCGCGCCTGATTTACGAGGATTTTATGCAACTTCCGCAGAGTGGGCCCCCCTTTAAATTAGCAACGTTAATAATAAATCGGCGAAGTTCGCCACGATATTGCGGTATTTACGAAGTTTAATTATGCGGTGAATTATTAGCGTATGATTAAATGCGAAATTCTTGATGTGGTTTTTTTTTGCAGATAAATGGAGAGCGTTCATTTTTGTCATTGGTGATTTATTATATATAAAATATTGTATAGAACGTTTTAACCTTAAAATTTTTTTAATTTTGTAAAAAACAATTTTCCAATAGAAAAGAACCGTTTTTAATTGTTTAAATTGCTTTTTTATTTAAACAAATGCATTTTAATTAGGTCTGCACGATATAGCAAGATTAATCTTGATATTGTATTGTTTTGTCTCAATATTTAAGACAATAATCTATACAATATTTATATACAGTTTTCCATACAATATCAATATTGTGGTGTCAAGAGTCTTGTCTTATATTGTCTTGAAAATAAAATTTGCTGATCGTAATAATTTATCGAAATAATTATAATAACGGGGACATAACCTCCTATTGTCGAAGAAATAGAGAGAAATAGGAAAATTATCATGAAAAAAGAGGAGGATTGTCATCTCTAATGAAACTTTCAAGTGATAAACCCACCACAATTTTGATATTATATCGTATTGATTATTGTCTTGAATATTGAGGAAAGGCCAATGCAATATTAAGATTAATCTTGCTAATTGCTAATGTAATTTGTTTATTAAACATGATGATAATGATAATAATGTATTCCTTATAATCCAGAAATCTTTTTCATTTAATTTTAATGCGTCTTTAGTACATTTACTTTTAACGGATACAAAATTTTGCGGCTAGAAACTATAAGCTCATTCTATCATGTTTGTAACAAAACTTAATTTTTTATTATATTATAAAGCATCCTTTAGGAGAAATCAATAATATAACTTACAAAAGAAATTTCTATAAAAATCGTAAAATTTTTACAAAAATAGCTTACAATACAGGATAATTATTTCAATAATTTAAATAACGCACAAAATTACACTAATTTTTCCAAAAACTATTCCTCCATATGCCCAATTCCCAAAAATCTCTTATGTCTCAACGCTCAAAACATCGGCCTAATGCGCACACGGCTGCTCTCTTTGTTCCAGATACCCCACGAATTGGAGACTGAGAGTCCAGTACGCGAGCCCGCGCGACTCCGGCCTGTACGAGTGCCAAGTGGCGACTTATCCGCCCCTGGTGAGGAAGATTCACCTCCTCGTAACGGGTAAGCTGATAAACGTTTTTCTCCTTTCTACCCCCTTACACGTGCAGCCCCTCTAAGATTGCAAGAGTCTTTTACTGCTGGCGCAATGTACGTGGCCCCGCACGCGCGGATTGTATATTATACCGTCGAATGAGATGTGCTGGAGAAGAATATATTATATGCCTGTATAATGTGTAATTTGCTACGGACAGAGTACAGTGAAATCCTTAGCGAGCAGCGACGAATATTAAACGTAGGAGCATCGTGCAATAAACTTTATTCGCTTTGTTAAAGAAGAGAGGATATGAAAGTCTGAGATTACGTCGACTCCTTATCAAGGAGAATGCTTCATTGAGATTAATATTATATTGTATATTACGCGGGTAGTATAAGGTATATTAGGATTCCTGATGTGCCATCCGAGATATATATATTTTTTTATCCTCCTCTCGCGAGATATTAAAATGAAGAGGTTTTGGTTTACGAGAGCGCAGTGAAGTAAAATGAGTTTGGTCGGGCAATGCATATCTTCATCACTTTTATTGCTAATTTGTGCAGGCGTTTTTGTATAACTGTATGTATACAAATGAGAAAGAGTGCATCAATGTAATGAACGTACACGCTGTTATTCATCTGCTGAAAAATGCAGCGAACGTTGTCTGTATTTAAATGAAGTAAACCGTGTGTAGGTGATTTTCACTAAATTCGTGCATTTGCATTTCAATTTTGCGCCAAAATTAGGAATCGACGTAATGCAAATCTCCCGCGAGGTGTACGTTTGTTAGTACGCGCGGAATAAATTTGCAAAGTGGGGAAACGTACGGGTAGGTTAACAGTGATGTGCAAACATGGTTATTTAACAATATTAAAATTCAACACGGCTATATATATTACCAGTTTCAATGCCTCTATTTATCAAATAAACTGTTACTTTGTAGTATTATAAACTTAATTACTTTTTTTTTTTGTTTTCAATACAAATAACACTTTTTTGTAAAAAAAAAGTTATATTTAATCTAGAACCATACATTCGTCTAAAATCCTTCGGCCGTCAAACGTCGCCCAAAATCACGCTCAAAGAGCGGAAAAGCGAAGCAGAAAGGTAAAAAAAGCCTCGCCCTTTTCAGTCCTTCCTCTCTCTATATTAATACTCCCTCTGAGTTCGCGAAAATCCATCTCGCAAAGACGACAGCCGTCGTCCACGTAGCAAAGGGAACCGCGCCAAAGAAGAAAGAGGCAGCTTCACATAGATATATTGCACGACGACTGAGTGTCTTTGTCCGCACGGTGCGGGGTTCGGTTAATTTCATTGATCCATCGCCACCGCCGCCGGGAAATTCGATTCGTACCTATATACGTGTATCAATGAGGCCAATCCACGCGGGCTTTGGGGCTTTTCGGGTTCAGCTGGGTATAGGAAAGGTATGTGTATTGTATAGGTATGTAATCGCGTGAGCGGGTCAGCGAAAGAGTCCGCGCGGTGCTAGTTTGAGAAGAATGAAGTTTGGGAAGGACGAAGTAACGGCATTTTCGAGATTTACGGGGGGTCGTTGAACCATGTATCACTGACCTGGATGAGATTGAAGATTTTTGTCGAGGTTCTAAGGGGTAATTTCTTTTCTTTTTTTTGCCGGGCTTCGTAATGATGATGATAGAACATCTGATTATTTTTTTATTTTTTGATAATTTTTCAATCTTTGTTTGATTACAGAACAAAAACTACTGCAAAAATATAAAGCAATCTCGAATATGTTTCATGTGCTTTTCAACCCCAATGTTTCTCTTTTGTATAAAATTAAAAAATTGAGAATATTGCGCGTAAATATTGATTTTATGGACTTCTAAAGATAGTGTTCGAAAGAATGATCTGAAAAATGGGGGAGTAGTCTATGCTTTTTAAAACTAGATGTTACTGCATTTGCAAAAATAATTGGCATTAAACATCAAATATATCTCCCGCAACTGCTTTCCTTTAACAAAATTGATAATGTTTTTTAATACCCTTTTCAAGCATCCAATATTAAATAACTGCAGTTTATAGTCTTAATAATGATAACCGCGAACGTATGTTAGTCAAATCCGACAATAATGTCGATAACTCTCGCTATTGTAATTAGTACTAAACCATTTTCACACCAGAAATTGAACTCACTAACTAAATGTCCTGCTTTCGAGTATTAGTAATAATTCCAATTCAAACTTAGAGAAATCCTAATAGTAGTAATACTAAATATTAATTTATTTACATCAAAGAATTCACGATGTAGACTTTCGCTTTCTTTGTATAGAATCAAATCAAATACATCAATAGACTGTAAAATAATTGTTATTCAAAAATAAACAAAGAAAATTTACTAAAATATCCTACCAATTCAAAGGTGGTATTGAAAGCTCGCAATAGTTCTATAGAATACCAGTAACATTGAAACTCAATAGTTTTACTTAAAATTTACCTCTAAATAGTTTCAGAGAACTTTTCAATGCGATTTGTCACTAATATGATCATTTTTTAACAAACCTGTCATCGACCTTAAACCGTATATAACTTCTTACCAAGTGTCTATCCACTCGATACTGTTTTTCCGTGAATGAAAGAAAGTAACTTTTCAATTTCGCAAACTTTTTTTACAACATTTCATTTCCAGCAAATATATAAGATGCCAGTGAACCCAGTAACACTTACTCTAGAGTTGTAAAACGAAAGTTTGTAATGGTTTTCAAGAATAAATGCAGGTACTCAACAGCAAAGTGAAAATATTTTATTTACTCTTCAATATAAATAATCTGAAGACCCTTAAACAACGTCCCATGTCCCCTTCCACGTCACTACTTCCTGTCGACCATATTTCCCGTTCTTCCCATCAGCCGATCGCTGCCGTGCTCCTCGCCGCGGGCAATCCGATGCAATCGAGACCCGTACTTCGGCTTTCTCTCCCTCTCTCTCTCACCTACCCGCGGTAATCCGATCCGATCCAGAGACAGTCGCGCGGAACAAAAGCCGCTCTCCGACTGCACCGCGCGCTGCTGCTTCTCGACCGCAAGTTCCGCGGCTCGATGGGGAGGAAAGGGGTAGGAGGAAGTTCGCCGTCGCCGCCGTCGTCGTCTAGAACAAACCCAAACCTGCGCTCGCGCGAAAGAGAGAGAGAGACATTGTTACGAGCTCCCACAATTCTCGCTCGAGCGCAAAATCCGATGGAGCGCGCGAGCCGAGTCCTTTGATTTCTGTGCTCTCTCCCTCTCGCTCGCTCGGGTTCGAGGCTCGCGCGAGATTCGATTGACGAGTGTTCCTTTGGCTTTTTGCGAGTCTCTCTCTGTGTGTGTGTATGTGTGCGCATCTATGGCTACCGCCCGCCGACCAAATTAGAGACGCGGGCGGCAGCAATTTCCACTGGTGGGTGGTAGAGGATTTTTTTTTCCTTTTTTTTGGGAGCACGAGAAAAAGAAGTGTGCTGGTATTTTGTTTTGGCGGTGTCCATGTGTGTTTCGCGGACGCGACGAGTGATTGAAGAGGCGAGAAGCGGGCAACTAGTCAGCGCTTTGTTAGTATATGCATCGGGATTAAAACTTCTTTTTTGTTATAAAGAAAAGGGCGAAAGGGGTCCAAGACAGATAGAAAACTAAACGGTTAATTTTGTTTGCAGTATTAGATAATTTTGTAACACAAATTAACACTTATTCCTGATTTTGAAGAAAAAATGTCTACAGAAAAGTATATAGTCTTCCGTATACCTTTGTTCAGTGTCCGTAACCATCATAATGCATTATACGAAAATAATTATGAATCTTCAAAGTATTGAAGCACTTTTCAACTTTCTTCTCTATACATTTCTAAAGAGAGTTTTAGCGATTAATTTCTTTTCAAAAAGACTGATTAAAAAACTTTTTGAGCAGCTCGAGGAAAATGGATAAAGGGCGTGAGTTTGACCGATAACTTTTAGAATGTCCGTTCAATGCTCTAGTATCGATTTGGCTACGCTGTACTAAAAGTTACTACGGCGCCTGCCGTTTCTCAAAAAAATCTAATTCCGCAAAAGCTTTTCTCAATTTTAAATCAGTATTTCCAATCAGCTTTATGTTTACTGTTACTTTTTGAAAAATATACTTATTTATAATACGGATTCTGATATATTGTAACCCACGCACACATTAAAAGTTTCATTTTATCGCCTCGAATTACATCTTCATAATTGAAAAACGCTCAATTCACCCTTGCGCGCAGAAATTAAAATGTATATCCGTACGGGAAGATAACCGGCCAAAAATAACCGACTCGGAGACCTTTTTTTTACGTCCCAGGCGAGCATCCGGACTACTATTTCGACTGGAGCATGAATTATTTATGGCTTCGTGGAAGGCAACGGCTAAGATCTTCGGTAAATCACAGCCGGAGCCCTAAGGTCCACAATTTCAATATCATCGGGCATGCATTGATTCCCTCTCTTTTCTACCCTTCCCGAAATAAATCTGCGAGGCAAAGATTATATACGAAGGGCATCGATCATATCGACCCTAAATCCTCTTAAACGCATTAGCGTTGCATGCAGCGAGGGAATATCCAATCAATTATAGGTCGCGCGCGCGTCGATAAAATTCGTCAATGCAAATATGCCACTCGAGGTCGCATAAACAGCGAGAGCTTCTCGGCGAGATTTGCATATACGCGAGAAGACAGCGAGCTTCCGCTCGAGAAAATAAGAAGTTGATGCCCAGAGTCCCGGTCATATTTGCATTTTCTCGTCGCGCTGGATATCATTATGCTAGGAGTACTAGAAGAAGAGAGAAGTCGGGAAAAAGACAATAAAGAAGATATAAAAAAGGGGAAAAACGCAGGGTAAGAAAAATATGCGTTAAAAGTTACACAAATTTTGAAGTTGAATATGAAATACGTTTTTGGTAGAGTTTTTTTTTCAACATTATTATTCTTGAATCAATACAGACCAAATCAGAAAATTCATCAATTTGATTATGAATTTAAATTGAATTGATATACAATTTATTGATTGAATTTTTCAATACATATTTTCATCGCAAATCTTGGAGATTAAACAAATCATGAAGATTTCTTAACTTATATATCAATGCAGAATTCAAACCTTTGAATCATGTAGGACTACACGAGGGCAAGACAATACAATATTTCTGCAATAATTGTCTCGCTCTTGTAAATTATTAAAAATTTATCTCTTGTCTTGATCTTATCAGTAAATACGAAAAGTATTATTGTGTCTTGAAATCCTTGATCATATTGAGGGGTGTAGACGTGTGACAATAAACGAGATGATTGCTTAAAAAAGTTATAAGCCCAAATTGCAGAGGAACGCAAGGTTCTCGACATTCTTGTCACCACAATCTTGATATTGTATTGAAAAGTGTATAGAAATATTGTATTTATTATTGTCTTGAATATTGAGTCAAGACAATACAATATCAAAATTAATCTTGCTGTATCGTGCAGTTCTAAAATTTGATAAACTTTTTTTGGAAATGGAATTTTTTAAACGAATTTATTTCAATAGTTTAAACACTAAATTATAGTTACTCGCATAAATATGCATAAACATTCCACAAACATATATCCGAACTAAAATTTCTTGGAACAAATAATAAACTTTCTACCAGCTATCAAGCGCATTTTGTCAAGACACGGCAGCAAAATCGACCTGTCTAGCCGTAAAATTAGCAAACTAAGAAAAGCGAAGCTGTGCAGAGCCTACAGCTGCCTCGACTGCCATCGTCAGGCCAACAAGTCGTATATCAAGTATAATTGTAACTTATGGCCTTTCCTTCCGAGTGCAGCGGACGCATGGCTCTCTCTCTCTCTCGGCATCATTATTCTCAACCCACTGCGGATCAGAAGTTCGTTTGTCGTGCATTTGTTTTCATTCCACTTTTCGAGCCGAGCTGCCGGATAGACAGCCAAAGCATTACAAATGGACTCGGCCGCGAAACTTACAATTACGATGTTTGCCGTGGACTCAGCGGGCAAGTGTCATTTAATCGAGTTATGAGATTTAATACTCCGCGAAGAGACGAGCTAATATTTATTTAAGCCGTACGTGAGCTGTGGTCTTGAGTAACGATATCTGCTCTTAAACTGGATAATCTAATTTTCATTTTTTAATCTATGGAGTTTCGTTTTCTCTTTTATTCAAAGAAGCAAAACATTTATAATAAAAATTTTTCGGTTGAAAATCAAATATCATGAAATAAACGAATTCCAGCTTAATTTTTAATCTCAGCAAGCTCAACTATGTAATGATCAAAAAGTATACTAATGTTTTACATAAAAATATTAAATTTTTCTTAATTATAATTTGATTTTAAATTTTCCACTAATGTTCCACAATTTTTTATATATTTCCCAATCCTTATCTTCTCAAAAGAATTATCGTTATTAAAAAAATCTTGCTTAAAATTCGTAACATCGTCTCCAAACTTCATAAACTCCTCCGAACCGAAAATTAAAACTCAACAAATACAATAATCAGCCTGCGCGCGAATGAGTGCGCGGCGCAGTGACCCAAATAGCACACCCGCAACAATTCGCGCAACTCAAATCACCTACCATCAAATCCACTTCCCGCATCCTCCAAGACTTGCGTGCCAGTTCGCCCCAAGAAATGCCGAAGCATCAAACACCCGTACTCACACACATACAGCCCCCTTATCCTCCGTCAGAGACGGCGTCGCCGCGTGTCCTCATTGACGCTCGACGAGGAAGTTCACGACTGCGGTCTTCCTTCTCTCGGCTTTTAGCCTTATCTTCAAAATAACCGCAATACTACGTGATCTCCGCGCGCACAGCCGCGAAACCGCGGATAGTTTGTAACGCGATAGCGGAGAGAGGCGTTCTCCTTGGAGCGCGCGACAATACGGCGCGGGATTGTACTTCGGCTCACGTAGAACCGATATCCTCGCGGGTGTATGCATTAGTCGGCCGCGGCGCATGCGGAGCAGCGCGAAGTCGAAGAGAGGATGGTTTATCGGCTTCGCGACGACGATTTGCGCCGGGGTGAACGTGCGAGTTGAGGGAAGAGACGAGGTCGACTGTTTTCGGGAGTATAAATTGGGGTTTGCGCGGTTTGTTTGGGGAGATTTTATTTTGGGTTGTCGATATGAATTTTGAGTGATATTTTTCTTGCGTTGATAGATTTGATTGATGTAAAAATCAAAATAGTTTTATCAGCTTATATTGTCGACTTGTCTAGGTATTAAAATAGAATATAACTGTAATTTCGAAGTTAGTTATTCAAATTTGGGTCAACACTTTTTAAATCTCAGATGTATGAAATTTTGGGAATTTTATCACATTTCTCGGCTATCACATTTTTCCTACTTAAACTGACGTTCTAAAAATGTTACATTATTTTATAAAACTAAATTCATTCTATATCAAGTATAAAGTAGAAAGAAAATTAATTCACGCCGAATTAATTATTACGTCAAGAAATAAACCGGCCAACCTTTCCATTCGTCACAAAAGTTGATTAAACAGACCGATTAAATGTAAAAATGAGAAAATGAGTAATAGGTACACTTATAAGATAATTATTTTGCGATATCATTTAATATAAAATGTAAAATAAAATTTTACGAAACATGATTTTCAATCATTTTGAAATAAAGTGGCGAATGCAAAAGACAAATTAAATTCAGGCGCATTCAGTACCTCGTAAACGTGTGGACAAATTAAAGAAAAATACTTTAAAAAGGTTAGTAACGAATTTACATGGCGGCTGTTTAATAAAACATTTTGGAAAATACGGTAATGCCACGTGGAAACGAAAAATCCACGGTATTTTGCGAATTTAAATGCAATTAGCCGTCTCGATACGCCCAAACAAC
>JAPYZO010003051.1:0-13408 GCA_030522905.1 Torymus flavipes
TATGAAAAGACCATTACCCCACAGTGTATGAATAAAATCCCAAAGAATCCTCATGAAAAATAGAAAGAATATAACCGAGCGCCAGCGGAGAGCGAGAAATAAGGGCAAAAAATCGAGGCCAGACATAGGGAAAATGTAACAACTCTCACGGACTCCGCAGCGCGCTGAGGGAGTTTTTCACCTCGCCTGCTTCTTCCTTCTTTACACCGACTCAATCCTTATCCTTCGCTCGTTCTCTCTCCCGGCTTTCCTCTCTTTTCCACCCACTCGCCCGCCTATCTTCTTTCCCTCTCTCTCTGCCATCGCCCGGACTGTCGTTCTCAGAAGGGACGGGCAAAACTATTCGCAATGACGGAAGGAGAGCATCCGCGTTGAAAACTTCGCGCGGGCGCGCTTGTCGGATACGGACTTTGTTCGTTCGCACGGAATTCTTCCGACGAGAGAAATCAGAATGACTCGCGCGGTGAACGAGGTGAAACTCTCGAGGAAGATGAAGGCAACGAAACAAAGAATTTAACGCGGATTTTCCCGCGTGCATATATAGCAGCGCGTCTATTAACGAAATCCTGGTGGAGGGGTGGAGGAGGAGGATGAAAAAAGGAGCGAGCAAGTGAGATGGTGAGACTAAGTTTTAAAGTAAATTAAGAAGACTTATGAGAAGAGTTTGTGAGAGAGAGTGGTGTACGCATGAAATGGCAAAATTAATTGCTCGGAGGTTGGAAAAAATTAAAGCGGAAAGATCTATTGACTAGTATAAATTAAAAAAAAGTTTTGAGGATTTAACAGGAAACACTCGGGTACACTGCAGTATAAAAACGCGTGAAAACGTTTTCATACGTAAATTATGAATGGATTTAATTAACCTTAACAGCATTTATTTCAAATTAAACTAAAATTATAAATTCAACATTGAAACAACATAAAGAGTCTATATAATTTAGAATTAATTTACGTAAGAAGGATCCATTGGCCCATATCCACATCGAAGCGCTTTACAACGCTACATAAATTTCGCCGATCCTACCACACCCTAACAGGCTTTCACTGTTCAATCCACGCACTTCAGCATAATCCTCATCCAACAATCCCTACCTCCCCAACCCCGGCATCCACCCTCCCTTTCGTTACAATTCAAACCGAGCAACCCGCGGAACGCGCAGACACAGTCAACCACCAGCAGCACACACACCGTCTAGAGCATCAAGCCACGGAGAAAGAAAAAAAAAGGACGAAAAAAACGACCTCGTCGAGGAGAAGTCGGCGAAGACGAAGACAAAAAAGAGAAGCCGGCTGAATATTGTATCCCCCGCGAACGGCAGACTTTCTCGCGCGCGCGCGCGCGCGCCAGCTATGAAAAGGAGCGAAGGAGAAAACTCCAGGGCAATTCCGGTGATGGCGGGCTTAGATCTCTCTATCCCCGGGCCGTATCAGCTCTTCCGCGCCGCCAGGATAAGACGAACCTCTCTCTCTTTCTCGCTCTATATACACATACTCCTTTCTCTCTCGCTACAGAGAAGTGCCACCCACGTGCAACTGTAGTATCTCCCGCGTGCCCCAATCAACCTTGCGCGGGAGCGAGAGAGAGCGCTATATGCCCGAGCTAATCAGCAAAGTGTATAAAGTCCGGATAAAAATAAAACGCGCGGCGGGGCTCGCGAAAATTAAATAAATGCCTTTCCTCTTTAAGATTCGCTCGCTCGCTGGCGCACGCAGTGGTATATATAAAAGAAAGAGAGGGAAGCGATTCGCGGTGTAAGTCCGTGCCTCGCGAGGATTGGCTGTGCGCGCGCGCTCTCGCTCGTGCCCCGAAGGAGTTTACTTATTCGAATAAAGCGCCCGCCGGATGAGCTCTCGCTCTCTCCTTCTCTCCCATCTCCCGCCCCCTATATATACCCCCGCGATTCCTTGAACCGCGAACGCGCCTTTTCTCTTTACTTCTCTTTTTCCTATATCTCTTTCTCTCTCTCTCTCCTGGCCTCGTATATACACAGAGCTGCAGAGGCAACGTCTCTCTTCCTTTCGCCTCCCTCTCCCAAGAGGAATTGAAGTTTCTCTCGATAGGCTCTCATGTCGAGATATATAGAGGGTGAGAGGGAGAAAGAGATCAAGGACGAGAGAGTACGAGGTGGTGCTACTCGCTGGAAAATTTCATTACAGCCGTCGCCCACGTCCGCCGTAATTGCCATTGTCGGATAAACCGTTTAATCCATCTGTATTTATTGTGGCCTAAACGGCGCTACTGCTGTGAGCTGAGAAGTCCAAAAAACTTCTTTCCTCGCCGCGGCTGGTAGAGCTGAGTGGGCTCGCGTCTGTATAAACACTCGCTAGCACAAGAGGAAGAAGAGAAAGAGAGAGAGAATTGGATAGCTCATTCGGAGATGAAGATCTCGCGCACTTTTGAGGGCTACCCGCACTACTGCCTTGTTTATCGCGCTCGTTTCGTTAGATAAGTGTAATTAAATTTTAGTATCGGGCAACGGCGTTGTGAAGAGGTATGTACTCTGCTGCTGTGCCGACGAGTTATCTTCTCTCCCAAGCTCGCGGTTGCTTTGTTTGAGGGAAAAAAAGTGTTTTTGTTGATTAAGTGTGTGCTTAATAGACACTGAGTGAAAGTAAAAGATAATTGAAATTGTCAGACACTTTTGACGGCTATAAAAAGAGGTTTATTTAGCAAATATTACAATATTAATGCCCGTACAACGAGTTTGTTTACTTTAGGTATATAGTAAATTAAACGAGACTGGAAACATTTAAATAACAATGGAACGTCGCTTATTTTTCGAAACTCTATAAAGTTAATTAAAACTCGACAAAAACACACTGGCTCGCACGCGCGTGGAAGTTATTAAAAAACGAGTAAAAGCGAACTTCATGGCCGTAAAAAATTTTGCGCGCCCCCGCGGTATTTCAGCAATAATAGAAAACATTCGAGGAATGCACTTATTTGGGAGCGGCCGATTGTTTTTTGCCCCTAAGTGTTTTACGATTCACTTCGACTTCGTTATTGGCCGTTAAAGCGACACGTTCCCACCGTTAAATCCCCGGGTAATTACGTATTTTACCGTCCTCTCGCAGCTCTTCAAGATCCCTAACCCCCGCACGTACATAAAGTCCGCTCCAACTTTCCGCTCCATGCGGAACATATATCTGTGTGTGGGAATTCAAGGTGAGAGAGACAAAAGTGACAAAGGGAGAGACTGAATTAGAATTTCCGGGAATCATTAAATTGATATGTGAATTTTAATTTTTTTTTTCGCTCTTTCATTCTATCTTATAGTATAATATTAAATAGTCTAAATATGCGATAGTACTCAGTAATAAAAATCCTAAGACCATAATACCCTTGTCTTTGAACCCTGGCCTCACTCTAAAAACTACTCCCCCATGAGCCACGTGGGCCAACTGTTGACAACGTAAACCTCGTCGATTGAATTAGGCATGCAAAATCACTCGCCTCGAAGACACAGAGAGCGAGCTAGCGGGGGAGAGGCGCGGAAAAGCGACGCAAAAGGGAGAGTGCACGCAGCGCGAGCGGTGTATACTCGACGAAGGCACCCAAGAAAACGACGAGCGAATCCACTTGGGGATTCCTCGTCCTCGCGCACGCCCATCTCCCCTACCCTCCCTCAACCCTCGCGTGCGCGCGGATTTGCCAAAGTCACTTGCTATTCCGGCCGCGCTCTCTCTCTCTCCTACCCCCGCTACCTCTGCGAACGATTTAGTTACGAGAGAGAGGGGTTAGACGGACTAGAAGTGCAGCGTCGGACCCGTATAGCAGAGTGGTAGTCACGGAAGGAGAAGCGCTGGTTTTTCGAAGCCTGGCGGGAGGTCGCCCCGATACAATTTAGATATGAGCGCGCTTTCATCGCGACAGCTCGATCTCGCTATCCTCCGCCAGCTTATCTCCGACGGCCTCTGACGAGAAAATCGAGCGCTAACGTCCGAGAGTTGTTTAGAGCAAGAGTACTGGGTAGGATGATTTAAAGGTGAGAGAGGTAGGGGTGAGCGACGATGCGAAAGAAAAAGAGAGGAGAGAGAGTGAGCGAGGTTGATGAAGAGCTTTAATGAGATGGGATTTTTTGCGCGAGGAGTGGTGAGAAGAAGAGGCCTGCCGTCTGTGAAATAATATAGAGCGGGGACGAGGGTGTTTAGGGGGAAGATAGAGAGAGTACACGCGATGCGTTTGTATATTTGAAGGCTGCGCGGGTTCGAGTTTGAAAGTATAAATGAGTTCCTGCGTTTATCCTTTTATAGTAATAAGTAGTTGGGAAGTGGTAAGGTATGAATTGTATGTGCTCGTGCTATGGTTTGTATTCAAATTATATAAATGATGACGAATAATTTCAAAGAATATTTAGAGAAAAATAAGAAAAGTTCCCGTAAATAAAATCAGTGGAACAAGTCAATAATGGTAAGACATAAATTTCCTTTTCCCAGAAGTTTCATTAAAAACTCAATTTCCTTTTGTCAATCTTTATACATTTCACATCAACAACACCTAAACTACAATTCAACAACTACTACTCAAAAGCTTACAGGAAAAAGAAAACCAGGAGAAACTGGTTGCAGCTTTGGCATTACAGGCGACTTTCAAAGGTCCAAGCGAGCCCCCGACATTGAAAGGTACAGAGCTGGGAAAAAAGAAACTAACCGTGCGGCGTGGGTGTAGCATTCGGTCGTTAGCTCAGATAAGAGGCCGGCGGACTGCCCAGCTCTACGCGTATAAGCTCACAGCCGGGGGAATGGTAATGGAAACTCCCCCTTTCTCTCTCTCTCTCTACCCGAGAGTTCTACTTATTATCCCGTAGCATTATGTAAATACCGGATGGCCATTACAATTTTACAACTTACCAGGAGTGGCTTTATAGTTTCATCGCCTCGGGCAGTGTAGGGGTTGGGGCGCGGACCGCGAGCTTCAATTTTTGCGTCTCCTTTTTCGCCGCAGCCGCCGCCGCCGCCGCCGCCCTCTTATATGTGGGCTCCCGCGAATATAAACTATTTTAATTTTTCCAAGTTAATATCGCGAGACGCGCGCACGTGGCTCGAAAACTTTTTTTCGGGTAGAAGAAGGTAGAGAGCGAGAGAGACTCTCTCAACGTTATACTTCAGGAAAGTTAATATCGAATATTCGCTCGCGCGAGCGCGCTCAGCTCTTTTTTTTTATTCGGGGGTTATCAGCTCGCCGGCTCGCTTCCCTATATTGAGGAGGGGCTCGTGTTATTCTTGGAGTCGCGCGCGCGCCCGATTTTCGTCGGACGACTTCTTCTTCTTTTTCTTTTCTTACGCTTTTTCCTCCAAGTCGCTGGATTCCGCGCAAGACGCGGTGAAATTAAAATTTTTCGCGTGAGTGAAGGGAGATAGAGAGAAGGAAAGAGAGCGGGTGGGTGCACACACGCTAACCTGCGGCGGTGTTCATTGATCTGCGCCACTGCGAGCGGTATAAATAGGCTCCAGTAGGATAATGGATGATCGGATTAAGCGAAGTAGTATAGGATATAACTTTGCACGCTGGCATGAAGAATTTTATGTAGTACGAAGATTAAGAACAATACTATTATTATAAAATTAAAAAATGACAATACTTTAATATATACTTGATGAGAGCTGCATTTGAAATGTCGGGGAAAACGAATGAACACATTTAAAAGGGTATTATAATGAAGCAGGTACAATGTGCTCATTTAGCCGCGGCTTGGCCCTTGTTTTATCATCTAATTATTCTCGGTGTACTCTTTCCCGTGTGTATAAAAACATTTTTACATTCAGCTGTTAAGCTGATAGCAACATTGTTTAAGAAACTCAAGCCGCTTGACCGCTAACGTAACCCGAGCATGTGGTTTTGCGGTAGGTAGACACACGACTACGGTGCACATTTCTGCCCGTGCCGCGAAATATAGATGTGAAAAAGCATAGTGTAATTCCAGTACCTACTGCTTGACTATTTTCTGTAAACGAGAAACAGGTCGCCTTTAGAGTCTACTCACTTTTCACATAATAAGATACAGGGCAGCGCTTATTAAAAGAACAATTGTAATTTTAGAGTACAAAATACGTATATAAAACGTTGAAAATTTATTTCCACTGTTTCTGATGAAGAATCATTATTAAAGTTTCTAAAAATAATAAATAGGTTTCCCGGTTCACATGCGCGGATTCATTAATAAAATGGTACGAAATTCTTCTGCGCCGTCTCATTTGATAAATCAATATAGAGCTGTCGACGACGACTATACTCGGTTCGCACGTCTACGTAAAAAGCTTTCGGGAAATTAGATTTCAGAGTACGAAACTAATTTCCCTCTATTCTGCCGCGAGGACCCCTGGAGAGAGGGAGAGAACCCGGTGTAATTCGCCGGTGCACAACAAACCCGTTTCGCGCTTGATATCCGAAAATCAATTCGCTAATTCGGCCGACTGAATAAGGTCACTATCCCGGAATAACCGCCGCGGCGCGGTATAAGGAACCGAAGATTCGTCGGGTTCATCAGTAGCCTCCATGAAACTAATGCGCGCGCGGTGTCCCTCGATTAATTCTATCGGTGAGTGGCGGAACACTGAATTCCTCTCGTGCACGGGCGGGAGAAGAAAACTAGGCGGAAAAAGAGAAGAGAACGAGGGAACATAAAGCGGTTACCGCGCGAGCAGCGCATATCGTCCGTTCTCTCTTTTTTATCCAGTCGTCGACGCGGCGTCTCTCACTGTGTAGACGTCTTTGTTCCCACGAGCGCGGGCGCGATATTTCTTAGGATCCTCATCCGCGACGACGCGAAATTATCTCTTTCGCAGTACTTTCACCCCCCGCGCTCCCTTTTTTTTCTCTCCCTGCTTTAGCTATGCGAGAGCCGAAACCGCGCCGCGGTTCTCTTATTCTCAAAACTCTTTCGATCTTTTGCCAGCGAGCGCAAGCTAGCCGAGGCGGCTCTCGTCTTTCCCTTTTCTTCCGACCCCCGTATAGCTTTGCCCTTCTATTTTTCGCTCTTTCTCGAGTTTCCTTCACCGCGGCGGCGGTGCGCGCGGCTTTCGCACGAATTTGTAAGATTTCTTCGTGGCTTCTTTGTTGAATGCGCCCTTTTCACGGAAATTAATTAGTCAACTTTAGCCGGGAAAATTGATTTTTCGACTGAGAGCGAACGAGAGAAAGAGAAAGAGAGAGAGAGGAATAAAGAATTTCTGCTCGACGCGCGCGGTCTTAGACTTTTGTGGTGGGCTGACTAAGAAGGAGCAATACTGTTGTAAAGTAATTAGTGGCTTTCAGTAAAATTAAAGTGTTTTCGGACGTAAAATTTTATTTGCCAAACATTCTAGCGTTTTTATTAAATAAAATAAAGCTAAACAAGAGATTAAATCTATCGTATTGATTTTCCAAGAGATAAAATTCATTTATATCAAATTCAAAGCGCTTTCTAGAGTCCCGAATAAAACAACGTAGTTCGAAGAAAAAACGAATCGATAAAATATTTATCTTCGCTTTAACATTAGCCTACTCATACATAGAACGATCAGCGAGCGAGTGAACCATTGATTTGCATTGTGCCGCTGTGCACATAACCGATAACCACACGTGTCGGATTTTCAAAATAATAAATTCTCCGCACCTCTACTTTTTCCCCCCAGTATCTTTCTATTTACTCGAATTTCCACTCCCACGCTCGTCATTTCTCTCTCTCTCTCTCTCTCATCCTCTCGCCGCCCTTCTGTCTCTTTCTCTCTCTTTCTCTCTCGCCATTTCCCCGTTTCTTCTCCTTTGGTAATCTGTACACCCGAGCGCTCAGGCGCTGCAGGGACGCGACGAAACATTTTCATTATCCGAGGATAAATTTACATCCCTCTTCAAGTCGCGCGAGCGAGCGGGTGGGCGAACGGGAGTAGAGGAGAACAATCGAATATTCGATGGGGGCTGCGGGAGAGGCAAGAGAGAGAAAGAAAGAGGAAGAGGGAGAGAGTATATACAAGCGATCGGTTTTCACAAAATGCGCGGGAGGTATAACAATGATGGATGAGCGAGTGATAATAAAACAGAATGTGTATTACTCATCGGGCGGGAATAGTGGCACGCTCGGTAAAGCGCTTATTTATAAAACGATGCCTTTTCATCCAAATATTTATTTTGTACACAACGGATCATATATTTATAAATATATTTTTCACTTTCGAAATAACGATTGGAATTCACTTTTAGCATATCATCAAATGCTAAAATAAACTTAAAAACTCTGAATTTATTTTTCGAATACCTTTGGTAAATAACTCTGACCAAATATACTCTGAGATGTCCACGTTTATAATTCGACTTTACGATACGAACTGCTGAATTATAGACCGATCGTTCTCTTTAATCTTTAAAATTAATAAGACTAAAACAGAACTACCCGACATTTACAACCGGCGGCTACGGTACACGTCCATCGCGTAGGTCATCCACGCGCTCGTTCGCCCCCTCATCTCATTCAATATCAACGAAACGTAAAACTAATCAACCAACCACGCGTCAAATTAGATACGAGCAGAGAGAACGAACGAACGCAAGCCAATAAAACAGCGGATCGGCCGTAAAACTGCGCCACACCGACTACGACGATTCACCCAAACGAAGCTACGCGCGACGATTTACAAGTCAAGTTACCGGAGCCGTAAATACCCCGAGCAGAGAGAGAGTAGGTGAAGAAGGAGCGCACGCGAAACGCGTACGCTGAGGCTCTAAGAGGCTATGCGCTGCTATCGCGCGCTGCCCAGGCCCTGACCCTTTCCGGATTCACTCGCCCCGACACGAACGCGCGCACGTTGTCGTAGTCGTGGCGGTCTATCGAGTCGCTCTCTCTCTTTTCTTTTTATTACAGGAGTGACCTGTGCGGCCCCTACACCAAGCAGCGCCGTTAAGATGAATAATTCATCTTTTTTTTTCATTAGGCGGTGCTGGCAAATTGATCGTAAAATTTAATTGCGTTTTATTTTCGAGTGTGTATATATATCGGTAAAATGTCGCTGTTTTCGGGAAAAATTCGCTGTGACGCACACGTGCAACAAGGTAGGTGTGGGGTGTGTAATGTATGGCGCTTATTTTGCAAATTGCAGAGTGGATAGCGTTTTCTAACAAATAGAGGAGTTTGCTCTAGATATTCTAAAGAAATTTATCGCTTTCTCAGTGACTTGCTCTACGTCGATATTTCACTTTCCTACACGCGCGCATCCCGCGAAAAAGAATAAGGAAATAACTCCTCGGGGTTAAAATCTACAAGAGCATCGGGGCCGTATATTCCACTAGTTTTGAATAAAATTTTCATTGACCTCCCTAATTCGAGAATTCCGCAAAAGATTAAAATACACGTTATATGTACAAGATATTTCAAAAATAAATCGCTACCCAGCAAATATAAACTCCCCGTCCACTGCGTTCCAAGTAAATCTCCTTCGCAAAATGCCGGCGGTGAAAAAAAAGAACAGAGATATAGAGAGAACGAAATGTTTAACAATCGATAAAGCCATCAGAACTCAAAAACCCTTCGAAATTTCAATATTCCCGACCGAACGCGCAACCAATTTACACATTCGAGCTCTCTCGCCCATCCTTCTGTACCCCTTCTCCGCAATCCCCAGCGCTAGCGCCATCGGCGAACCAATTTTTAACAGAAAATCCTCTTCTCCTACACACACGCTAGCTCGCTCTTTCCGCGTCTCTGACTGCCCCTATCTCGCGCGCTCTCTCTCTCTCTCTCTCTCTCTCTCTCTCTATCTCTTCGTCCTTTTCGCTCGTCGCGCACACGCTGCTGTATGCAACGATAGGGAGAGAGAGAGAGAGAGCTCGCGCATGCCGGAAGACCGGGGCCGGCCTTTATGGGATGCCCCTGCCCGAACCGCCATTTATTACGCTCGCCAGGGGTAGAGAGGGAGAGGCGGGGGAGGACTAAACTCGCTCCGGGGAGAGAGGGAGACTATTTTTCATTCCCGATACCGAGGAGCGTTTTCGATGCTGAATTTTCGAGGAGAGAAAATTTGCGCTGCACAGTGTAGAGAGGAAACGAGAGAGAGGGACTTTCTGGCTTCTCGTTAACGAGGATTTAGATAAAATTGAATAGATAGAGAAACTGGTTGATTGTTTTCTTTATTTCATTTTCTGCCCGCGTGGTTCGTGTTTTATAGGGAGCTGGATGACTATCTTTCATCGGTTCGATCCTGTTTACAAACTGATAAAGTTTCGTATCAACTCCAGCAGCTTATATCGCTTAATTTTATTAGAGAGAAATAATACTGCGCATATAAAGTGAGTTTTAAAATTTAATCTTTCATAAAATCGCTTATATTTTTGTTATTTCATGTGATTTGTACTGAATTGCTCTTTCCCCAATCATTTATGCTATTGTTGACAATTGCAGCACAACGCTTTACTGCACCGTAATCATTAAAAATAGTCCAAGATAGGGCAATCAAGAGAGCAAAACTTGCTCCGAATGCAACTTTCGCTATCTTAATTGGCTTCTTATTTTTGAAGCGCGCACGCACGCGCTCTCTCGCATATAGGAAACTTTTAAAAAGCGCGGCGCGGCGCAAAAACTACTTTCTGAATCTAAATCGCGGAACATACTTCACGGTAGATAATCATCGCGATTCTTTTTCCTGCCTCCCTTTCCCCCTTTCCTATTTTCAAGAACGCACGAGCTCGATTCTCTCTCCCAAGGTCGCGTATAACTTCTGTTTAACATGTTTTATGGTTTCCCCTCAAGGACTCCGGGAAATTCATACGTACACTCGAGCGCAACGCGGAAGTACGTTCATCATCTCCGCAGAGTAGCGGTATAGTAGTAGTCGCCCTCCGAAAAATTTCTGTCGCCGAGGCGAAAGACGTCACTACGGAGAGAGAGAAAGAGAGCTGCGAATTTTTTGCACGTGCTGTACCGCGAAACAATGGATATTCACGACTTCAAAGGTTCTCTCTCGCTCCTTTCCTCTCCGTCTCTCGTGGACTAAGGAACCGGTCTCCCCTTCTTTTTCGGCGCGCCACCCTCGAGGACTCGCTAGCTCTCTCGTTCTTTCTTTCTCTCTCTCTCTCTCACTCTCGAGCGAGTGAGACTCTCGCGCAATAATCTTCGTGCATCTGCGCGCGCGCCAGCATATAGCCGAGATGTAAAGCGCGCCGTTTTCCATCTTGCTCGCACTCCCCGTCCGTCTCGAGTAAAGTACAAATGACGAGAAATTTTAAAGAGAGCGAGAGAAAGGGAATTGCGGTGGGGGAGAAAAATGGTTCTTCACGATCGTATTAAAATGTACGCCCTGAACTTCTCGACGAGCTAGAGACGCTGACGTGGTGGCCGGTTGAGAAGTAAAATTTCAATGTTACGAAGAACCGCAGACTGTTAAATGTAATTAATTGAGAAGTTGGAGGATATGATTGTTGGAAATAAAATGGTCTTAAGAATGAATTTAAAATTTTACTGTGAGAGTTTCGAGAAATGTATACGGTCTAGATATAAAAGTGAATTTTCTCTTCGCTTCCCTTCAGTTTCAATTTCATTCTCGACCATTCCCACAGTAACAATCACCCCTTCTATTCAAAATTTATGCGAATTTCGCCTAATGGCCGAAAGTACAACAGAATTTGATCTCGTTCGGTCCCCGTCCATACACTCAATAACCGTCATCTACGTCATTGCTTTTTTGGCAAACTCTCTCGGCGCACATTACACGACGCGCGTCCGTTATAAGCAGGTCTCTCTCTCACGCTCACTCCACTGTAGAAGAAAAATCGACGAAAACCGCACACATCGTCGGACCGTCTAATTGCGAGCCGGCAAATTAGAGCCGTCGTACATTCGCGGGAAAATCGGTCGTTACAATGCCGCCCCGGGAGATTTGGCAGGATATCCCCTTTCGCGTCTCTCTCTCTCTCTCAGCGTCCGAGTGTGCGCGGAATCGCTGGCAAGGACATTTGGCACATTCGCGCACGAGATAATTTTTTCCGCTCTTGGCACCTAGCGGCCTTATTTAAATTCAATATTCAATCAAACGACGGGGGCGAGGACGGCTCGGAAAAAATTATGGCAGGCAGTATCGTCGAGAAAGAGACTTGAGAGAGCGTCGTTTGTTTTTATTTATACTTGGCGACCGAGGAAGTTTCGGCTGATGTGTATACGTAATGGTTTTCGCGTGTGTTTGTGCAGGAGAAGGCTGGCATTTGTTTTGACTAATGGGTACATCAAAATACAATTAGTCAAATGTGCGGAGCGCGTTACATTATTCAGTCGGTGTGTCAATTAATTACAGATGCGTACGATATACGAAGCGAATAATTATAGGAAATTAAATGCTTTTAAATGGGGAGTATGGTTATTAATTTTGATTATTGGGAAAATGACGGAAAATCTACAATTATATTAAGAGCTAAAGGAAAATTGATTAGGAGAAGGACGTAAATGCGGAATTAATTTTTGACTGACGGGGCTGCCGATATTGTATTTAATTTTTAATCAACTTGCGCGGCGTATTAATAAAAAAATCGATTTACTTTTTAAATGAACCAATAATAAGGGTTCGAAAGCGAATTTAATCAAGCTTTTTAATTTAAAAATTTCGCCACGTATAGTGCAGTATTTCATATACGACTGACACACTGTCACGTAATTAATAAATCTTCATTACTCCGGAACGACGAAATCCGTTCGCTATTCTCCGGCGCATCCCTGACAATTAAACGACGTTTCGTTGTCCGAAGCTCGCTCATTCAACCAGCAACCGCTGTATACAGTCGAGCGAATGCCTTTCACGCTGCGGATCCCGAGT
The DNA here is from genome assembly GCA_030522905.1 of Torymus flavipes. NCBI lineage: Eukaryota > Metazoa > Arthropoda > Insecta > Hymenoptera > Torymidae > Torymus > Torymus flavipes. The sequence continues at coordinate 12,772 of JAPYZO010003051.1, forward strand.
GATTATTCGGGCCCTTAAAAGCCGCACGGACATCTTAATACCGGCGAAGTACCGTAACTTTCATTCAATTTCCGAAAGTTTCGACACTCGTCCTCTGTCTCTCCACCAATACTAAATCCACTCCATTACGTCGTCGGCGAGTGGTGCAAGCTGCCCAAGTCCATCCCCTGCGCCGCTCGCTATCTTGACTTAAACTGTTTGAGTTGCGTCTTTACCGGATTACCAGGGAATCCAGTGTTCCTTGGCTATGTGCAGCAGCAGCAGCGAGAGCCCACGCGGACCCGAAATGCGTTTCTCCAAGCTCAGCTTTCCGATTATTTCAAAGTTACACGTCGGAAATCGGAAACTCGTTACGCTCGTTTGTGGATCTTGTCACTTTGAGCGCCGTCGCAAGGCGGACGAAGCTGAGTAAGTAACCGCCCGCGCAACGAGAGAGGATGATTTGACGGACGGTCTATATACCTATAGCGCGACTGTGGCTTTTTCGAAAAATGTTTTAAAGTGACGAACGAGTTTTTCGTGATTTTAGTGATTGAAAGTTTTGGAAGAGGGTGTTAGTTTTGAAAGGCAGTGTGTACTTTTTTAAAAATCAGTGATTTTATGCGTTGGAGTAATTAATTTATAGACGTGGAAATGT
>JAPYZO010003053.1:5730-19390 GCA_030522905.1 Torymus flavipes
ATACGTACGTATACCATTTCCAAAAATCACGCGAAGAGCGAAGACAAAATTTAAAGCTTCATTGTTCGAGAGCATAATAACCATCGAATAGAGCCATTACAACGTGCGCTTGCGGCCACAATAGAAATTTCACTTGGAGTGACGCGAGCGTGCGCGACGTGTGCATTAGAAGCAAGTCCCGGCCACCACGGCGGCGTCGAGAAGAGGTCATTGTAAATCACGATGCGCCGCGACGCTCGCGCGATGAATTACAAGCGGATGCCCGCCCACTCGCGCGGCCGTTTTATCGAGCGCGCGAATTAAGCCTATACTATATACTCCGGGGCGCGCGCGCTCGTTCTCTAATCACTTGGTGGCGAAATTTACGACGAGTTGTGTATGGGTATAATGGGAGCGTGTAATTGTTTCTACAGCTGAAAGAATTAGATAGAGGGAGAGAGCGATAACGAAGCGCTTGATATATATTGTTGTTTTAGTATGTGGACGCTTTGATTTTGCGAAGAATCAGGTTGTAATATAGTAATAGTTATAATTTCATGATCGCATGTATGTAAGTTGTATATTTTGTCGAAATCGTGACTTACGTAGAGAGGCGGCAGTAAGGGCAAAGTTTTCGTTGGTTAATCGCTTACCTGAAACAAAAACAGATTACAATAATTAACATGGTTATTTATACTAAATAAATTTATTACTAAGCTTATATATATATATATATATCCATCCCCCGAAATTCCCTTCACTTGATTTAATTCAATTTCGCCGAATCCATCAAAACTCCATCGCGTAGCGTCAATCATTTCAATTTCAACACGCCGCTCTCACAAATAACAACATCGCCGAAATTCCAGGAAATAACCACACCACTTTCCTGGCCATCGCTCTGCTCACTTTTCCCTACTCACGTTCCCCCACATCTTCCCTCAAGAAAATATTAATTCCTCTCTCACTCGTATCACGCAGGTGTATCACCCACACACACGCGCGGACGAGATCTATGGGTTCGCGCATGCAACAGCATCTTCTTTTCCAGCTCGGGAACCCACTATTAGCGGAGATATATTTTCTTTCGCGCCGCGCGAGTGCGGAGCTTATCTACCACCACGCAGGTGAGAGAGAGGGAGATCCCGAGATTCCGCTCTTCGACCGACTCTGCGGATTTACTGCTCACCGCTGGTCAAGCCCGCATGTGTGTGTGTGTGTGTGTGTGTGTGTTTCTCATGTGGCGAGCGCGTGAATTTTCACGTGCAGTGTGTGGGTATATACAGTGGCAACGAGCGAGTGTAGCGAAGTAGGTTGAGAGGGAGATTCTTTCGAGGAGATTTATGGGGGATGCGCCATGCCAGCCAGTTGCCGCACGAGCTTTTGTGTGTGGGTGTGTGTATATGCCAGGGGCTGATTTCGTGGCCGAGTTTCCCTCTGCTGGGTTGGGGTGTTGTTATTATTTAGGGATTTCGAGGTTGCGAGGTTTGGTGTATTGAATCTTGTTGCTGCTCGTTTAGGTTTTATTTTGAATATGGTCTACTTTGGTTTAATAACATTTCAGTGAGCGAGCCGTCGATTATTTATAGATATATTGAAAAGATGTGTCGTATTTTTCTCTTCTTAATTTAATGTTTTTATTAATTATCAGTTGTCTATACTTCCTCGAGTTGCTTTCATATAATATGTGGTGAAAGTAATTAAGAAAAATATCAAATTGGTGCAGAATTTTAAAATACAGTATAAAAATTTTCAATTTCTTCAATGTTTGGGTAACACGCTACATGTTATTTGTTCACAAGCTTATTATAATTAAAAGTTATAATTTTAAACAAACATAAGATGTAAAACGCAATGAAAATGTAAATTTTTTCTTTTAATTACATCAAGAGGCAATTACGGTGCAAAAGGGCAGCGCATGCAACTGTTTCAATTGAAAATAAGGAAATCGTAAAAGCAGTTTGCCCTATTTAAACGAGATCTTAATACGCGCTCCAGATGTTACCGTAGTTAAAATACGCGTATTACTCGAGAAATTACAAAAACAAACCCTACAGTAGCACTATATACCGCATTACGCTTCGTGTTAATTACAAGCGATCCTAATGTTCGTATTAAAAACGCGATCAATGAAATTCCCGCGACGCCGGCAAAATATTTTCTCCGTAAAGTAGCGCATTAAGAAAGTAACGTCGTCAAACCAAAGAGAAAGTCCCGGCGGAAAAAAGAGCGAACTCAAACTCAATTAGCCGACGTCGTTCTCTCCGCGCCCTCGAAAAAAAAGAAGTAGTTGCTTATGGGGGACGAGACGGCGCTTGTTGCAAAACTGCGCCTAGAAAACTCGCTGCGCGCGCTACGGTTTTTACACAATTACGCGAAATTCTCCGCGTGTCGTGCGCGCGGCGAGATGAAAAGAGCGCGTAGACGAGCAGAAAAGGAGAGAGAGAGAGAGCGGTAATGGAATTAGAGGATAACGAGGGCACTTTTCCCGATTAGCTGAGGGCGGGAGAGTTGAGGACGATAAGAGCGTCTCTACGACGACGGCGTCTCTATGAACATGCGAGCTTATGCTAATCTCGGCGGCTCAACTCCCTCGCGCCTTATTTCGTGCGCGTGGATCCGCCGAAATTTACGGCCAACGAGCGACTACGCGCCGAAAAGTGATAGTCGCGCGTGGCCGCGTGTAGGCTGGGAAGCGGTGTGAATGGGGCGAGCACGATGTGAAGTTTCTTAGCGCGGGGGTGGAGAGTAAGGGACGCTCCCTTTTTCAGAGTGGGTGGTTATGGAGGGCTGAGATTTCAATGATAATGTATAAGGTGTGATTTTGTCCTATTGTGAGATGACGTGCGAAGAAATGTGAGCTTTTTCAGTATACGTAATGTATATGAGTCTGGTAGAATAATATTTATATTACAATTTTTTATGAACTGTGATGTGTAATTCATCAGCGTTATGATTAATATAACTGAAATGTAAGATTCATGAATTTTATAATACAATTACTTGAATGTCTAACTTTGTATAATTCATTATTCTTATATGACAGATACGTTATTATATTGCATTGTGAATGAAGTTAAATAAATTAAATTATGAATAGAGAGACTGTAATAAGGCTGTGAATTTAAAAAGGAAATTTAATTCTTTATGAAATCAATAAAATGTATAAATAGGAAATAAAAGTATTTAATAAATTATCAAATGTATTATGCAAGTATATGTTTTAGTTTTTAATTTTACTTAATTAGTTAGTGCATAGGATATACTTATTTATCAACTTATTAACAGTTGGTTTACGAAAAATAGTCTCCACTAAAATTATTACCGAGAAACGGCTGTCCAACCTCTAACTAATTTATATTGATATAAAAATTAGAAAAGATTTTCGTGGTTGACGCGTCAAAAAAGAGATTATCAATAAGAATAATCTTTAAAGAACAGGCATAGCCTGCTGAATTCTAATCTCCTCTTATATATATTTAACCTGTTGAGTAGAGTCTTACAGTCTCCAATCTTTAAATTCGGTACAATTTAAAAACGATAATCGTCAATGCTGCTACCTTGGAAAAAAAACAAATATTATCAAATTCACGTGCCTTCAGTAAAGACCCCACGAGTACGGGCAAAATAGCATATAAAAATATTGTCCGCCAGATGAGCAGAATAAAATTCAAATTCATTTCGACTGGTGGCACGGGGCAACGAGCAAAGCGAGGTGTAATTTCTCGAAAGTCCTCTTTACGAGTCCAGCTCGCGCCGCACGTCCTCCGCGGGGCGACGGAGAAAATAATGCGAGTGCCTCCTGGTTAAGCGAAAGAGAGAAAGTGCAGAGAGAGAGAGGCGCTCTCGCGGAGACTTTAATGAATTCCGATGGGATGGGAGAGAGAGAGGAGCTATATGAGAAGATCCGCGAAGTGCTCAGCGCGCGGCGTCCGGATAAAAATGGTAATTACGATATAAAGGCATCCCTCTCTCTCTCTCTCTCCCCTGGATGGTAAAAGTGCATTGTCGGCCTGCGGCGAAGAGAAGGAAGAGGAAGAGACAGAGAGAGAGAGAGATGCAAAAAAGGACAATAAAAGCGACATCGTGCGGAGGCGGAAATAGAGGAGCCCCGAGTCGGAGTTATGAGTCGTTCGAGCGGGACCGTGAAATGGAGATCGCGTCCTGGAATTTGTAAATAAAATTAAGCTCGCGCGCACCGACGAGACGTCCGTCTGTCTTTTTTTAAACTATCAAATTAGCGCTAATCATTTCGAGTGAGAGCGCAGGGGTATGTTTATTCACGAGGCTGGCAATTTACCGCGGCCGATGTTCCGACAAATATATAATTTATAAATGCCGATGATAATACATTCAGGGGAAGAGGATTGCAGCGGTTGCGTTGTATTATACGAGAGTATCGACGGTGTATATAACTTCGATAATATTTCAAATGCAATTAGTATTAATAACCACATAGCCTGAAGATTGCCTCGCGGATTGATACCAAGTATGTGCTGCTGCTATATATATAGCGGAATAATTAATCGCTCGAGAGGTCTATAATTCATACTCTAAATATTAATACGTCAATATTTTATACTGATAAATGGAGACGCGCGTAGTAGTACTAGAAAATAAAGCCGGTTCAATGATTAATTTGCCTATCTACAACTAACAAGATCAGCCTCTCTCTATAATCAAGCCAATAACCGATTTCGTATACCCTCCAGGTACAAAAATCCCAGCATCTAATGAAAAGCTAACGACGTCAACGTTCTAATTTACGCAATACCAGCGCGCTCACGAAACAACGATAATTCCTCGCGGGAAATCGCCAAATTGCTTTTGCGCGCTCGCGTAGCGGAAGCAACGAAATGTATCACCCATAATTAAGGAGAGAGAGCGCAGGGGTATCGCTCCGCATAAATTAGCGCAGTGGGAAGCGATTTATTCCGAGGCGCGTGTGTGTCGCAGCAGCAGCGCCTGGCGTTAAGTAGCATCGTCGTCGTTGTCGTCGTCCTCGATAATGAAAAGGTTAATCAGGCTCGGCACGCGCGGGCGCGCGTGTGTATCGGGACCCGAGCGGTAAGACGAGGAGATCCGCTGACTCCATTATCGTCGCATGAGGGCGGAAGGGTTGAAAATAGAAGGGGATGGTGTGAGTTGTAAATGCGATTTCTAGGAAATATAGTGTAGAAAAATTATTTGAATTTTTGTACATGCATGGTAAACTATACGCGTATTACTATAGTTGTTTGATGGAGGAATGTTGAAGTGTGTAATGCAGACTGCGATGTTGTATATTTGCTTAGGGAAAATTAGAAAGTATATTTTTCAGTAACTTTTTCGAAGAATGCGAACGATATGGGTAATTGAAATATTGAAGTACAGAGAAATTGACGTTGCCATAAGTTTGACGGGATTTCATTAAAAGTAAATTAAATTCCGTTTTAATTAAACGCCGAATACGTTTTGTAACGAACTGAAATTTTTATCAATTTAAAAAATTTTAAACAAACATACAGTTATCTGCCGAGGAATTGGGTCAATTGCTTTCGGTTCTTAAATCAATATAGCTGAAACAAAGCGGATTCAAGAAAATACGTGATATTTTCCCGGAAACACGGAGCCCCGAGATTTCCCGCAAGAGAAAATAATATTTATCTATCAGAATCGAAGTCTTTATTAGCCGTCTTAACTAACCTTATCGACTTTCCGCAAATACTGCCACACAGCCTGGAAATTCAAAGAATTACTGCGCGCGGCGATATAATGATCGTCGTTTCCCCGCGCTGTGACCCCAATAATACGATCCCGACGACGTGTTATACATTGCTAGCTTTACTTCGTTCTAAATTTTATTAATACCATTGCAATACTTTAAAGCCATTGTGCAAGTACATCGGTTTAAATTATCGATCTGGATTCAGCGTTAAAACAAAAGGTTCTCGCGCAAATTCCGCGCATTAACCCACCCGGCAGCTCGGCATTTATGAGCCGTATATTGATGTTTGGGCTGCAGTTTGAATAGCCGCACACGCGAATGCATTGCGCGCGAGCACGAGCAGTCGATAAATTACTTGGGTTTATTTAGACATAACAAACAATAACATCGCATTGTGGAGAGGCCGGAGAAAAAGTAGAAGGAAGATTTAGCTGCTCGTCGTATATTTAATAATTATTGTTCAATCGTGATTTCCAAATGTATAAGTTTTAATAATGAAGATCCGTTATATAATTTGTGTAATAAAAGGTATTGATTGTTTTAATTAAATAGACGGAAATTCTATATATTTGCGATCGTGTATTCATTATGTTTTGTAAATTTTTATTTTTCGAAATAAAAATGAATATTAAAATATACAAATATGTATCAGTATTGAACTTAATTTTATATTAATATTTCAATTGTGATATTATAAATAATATTAAAAATAAATTGAGCCTATAGGCAAAAATCTGTTTTTTTCATTTTTTTTTTAAATAACCAGCAAGTTAACGTATACATATATTTTTTTTTATTAAAAAACTTCACAAGCATAATACTTTCCATTCGAATAAGTAACTACCACTCTAAAAATAACCCAGCCCTCAACAACAGTTAATCTAATACCACCCTGGTAATAAGTCGGTAAACGAAAGTACAAAGAGGAAAGTCGCCAGCAGGAGGGCCAACCTTAACGGCGGGAAACAAGGGGGTAGCGAAAAACGCCGGAGGCGCAGCAGCAGCAGCAGCTAACCCTCGGCGCGGATCCAGAAAGCGCGCACCGTAATGGCGAAGAACGATTAAGATGCATCGGTTTATAATGATACTACGCCGTGCTTCTTCTCTTTTTCGCCCCCTTCTCTTCTCCCCCTCTTCCTTATTTCGTGCCCGCCCGCGTACAAACTTAATTACCGTTTAATGAAACTCTCCCCCCGGAGAAATGAAATCCTTATCTGCCTGGAGGATACGCCGCGGTGCTTCCGCTACGTGAACGCGCGCCCTTTTGATATCCATTTTGAGCGAGTTCTTATTCGCGAGCAGCTCTTCCCCGGCTGTTTCTCGGGCTCAGTGCTCTTATATACGCTTACTAATCATGTTAATTGTGTTAATTAATTGTAGCGGAGAATTGCCGAGAATGTGTGTCGTTGGAGTCGGAGCTGTAGTGCGTGTAACGGCAATTCGGGTCTCCGAAGTTGTAAGGAGATTAAAGCAGGAAGTAGGGTGAGATGATTTTGAAACGTGTAATTAATTTGGTTCTTATTTTTGAAGAGAGCAGCAGAACGCTCATTTTGATTAAGATGTGTACGTAAATAGAATGGTTTTTAAATATTAAATAATATAAGTCTTTACAGTGTAATGAAGATGAAGATATTTAGCGTTGAAGAGGGTCTTTCGCTAAGGAGCGTATTTAATCGGTGCTTTATTGGGCCTCCAGTATTTTTATTCCACAATATTAATATTATTGCTTGCAAAGTAATTTAAAGCCTAAATAAAAGATGAATTATTCATCGATTTGTAGCTAGAAAGTATATAAAATTGGCTTGCACACAATGAATTCAGAAATTTAATGAAATTCAAAAAGCTGTATATGTCACGCATTTTTAATTCTGATTTTAATATTAAATAACTTTGCCAAACCTTTGTTGACCCATATATTTTTTCATTGATTCTTTTTACTGGGGGTTTCTATAATACATATATATACATTTGTTTACTGGATAAAATAGCATGGGAGTATAAAAGTTATACAAACATACAAAATAAAACCCCGTTACTCCCAACAGGCTATGTAATAATGTTACTTCAAAACTCGAGGTTTATTAATGTCTTAGTCATTTCTTTCTTCGACAAGCTATATTGAACTTCCGCTAAGAGATTGTTAGAATCATAATTTATCACGTATTTAAATTTTATTTCAAGATATTGGTTTTAATTTTTCGAAAGACCCTCCTTAAATCACATTACAAATTTATATTAACTCGTTAAATTAACCAATTCCATCTTCCATCCACATTCTATTTAAAGCTAATCTGACTCTCACGCATACCTCTAACTATATTACCAAGCGAGTCTATTCAGCGAGTCTCTTTTTCAACGAATCTTGGAACGACACTCACGGTAACCCATTGACTTTTATTTTCTTCCCATCCTACCAAGAAGGATGCCTTTTCGAGATAGCCATTCGCATTCGCCTTCTTTCATCGCAGCTCGACTACCGCGGCAATTTTCACACATTTTTCTCGTATTCCTAGGCGGTATAATAGAAACGTCGCTAGCGCAGCAGCAGCGGCAGCGGCAACAGCAACGGCTCGGTATTCCGGGATGTGTATATGTTGGCGCCAGAGCGAATAAAATATGGACATTGCAGGATGAGAGAAAGAGGTAGGAGCGAGGAGGAGAAAGTGGTTTGTACGTGCGCACGGCGCGCCGCACGTTGACTCGTACCACTGCAGCGGACGAGATAATGCAATTGCCTGCGAAGGATCGTTGCTTCATTTTCTTTCTCTTCGCTCGGATAGTCTGATGAGCTGCAGAGAAGAAGTGGATTGTTTGTGCATTCGAATAGATATATTTCTGGTATTTGGAAAAATGAATAAATATCCTTTATATGGAAAATTTTTAGTTTTCAACTTAATAATCCTATTGTGTCTTCTTTTAGTCGACGAGATGAGAATTATTAATAAAAAAAGTTTTACATCGATACAATATCCATTCTAACCTTTCTTATGAAACCTGTAACCTAAACACTTCAATTTCGCAAAATGCATTTCACATCACCATATCAGAAAAAAACCGCCTATAACATCGTTCCTCCTTGAAATCAAGTCTACCTCTCTATGCCCTACGCATGCATAATATCTACGCATGCATGATCCATCTCTTTCCGCGCGTACCACACGCCTTATATTACGTTATTCAAGCGCGGGCGCGCGTCTCCTGCGCCAATCTCGCGAAGAAGCTGCGCCGAAAATCCGATAACCGACGCGCGAGCTCACGTGCCAGTGCCCCAGATGTAGATGTATTCCCCGGGGCAAAAGGAATTCGCCTCCTTGCTCTCTTTCTCCGCCTCTGGAGTGTACAGTCTTGTCTGTCGAGCTTCTATTTTCATTGGACGGAGTGAGGGGAAAGGGGGCGAGTCGTTATATTGGCCGCGAGCTTTGGAGCTTCGACATCTAGTATCCGCAAATACGAAAGAATAACTGCGGACCTCTGCGTGTCCGAGTCAGTCGAGGGTGGATCGAGTGTTTCGTTGAGTTTCATTGCGGTGCTCGGCCAGTATTCTTTTTTATAAAAAGTAAAGAAGAATGATTTGCGATCGGTAAATGGTATTATTGAATATATTTGCATTTCATTTTACAAAAGCTAGATTATCTTCATTTGCTTGAAATAACTATTTTACTAGATGTCCTATAGAAAAAAGTCTCCCAATATGGCTGCATGAGCGTGTACTAATATGTACCATCGCGGTAGTTCAAAACCTCGCGAACCCTCGCTTCTCTCGGACGATAAATCTCATGCTCGTGTTAGCTAGAATCAACATTTTCGAACTTGTATCGAAAACTATTATTTCGATAGATAAAAAATATTAAGAGAATAATAGAATTTGAAGATTTGTTGTTTTCTTGGACACACTATTTTTAACACATTTAAAATTCAGTGTACCTTTACCCTACTATATTTATCTCTCTCAATGTGGATATAGAGATGGAGAAATCAGATTTCCAGAGTCAATAGTTCATATCTCAGTTTGGCACATTGTTAATAATACACTCGATATTTTAAATTTTAATTAGTATATACTGGATTCAAAAACTGTCATTATGAAAAAGTAATAAAACCCAACGATATGACATTGACTGACACATCTGTTTATTCCCACGTTCATCGTTTCCTGCAGAAAGAACAATTCCAATCAAATATGTAGTCAAAACCATTAGCAATTCCAACTACGCGTTTCGTTATGTCAATCAACTCTCAGAATAACATTCACCCCGTACAAATTAATCCACCGAGAGCAAAATTTTCATAATCTTCAAAGAGAGCATCAAAGCTCCCGCATGACTCGCTTTTTCGCAACTCTCTCTCTCTCTCTCTCTCTCTCTCTTTCACACTCTCTCACTTCAACCTCGGGGCGGCGATTTGATCGGCTTTGAAATGCACCGCTGATGGCGTCCCGGCTTTATGGACGACGCTGTCGCGTCGAATTCGGTTTACGACTTCAATGCCGCGTTATGGGATTTACGCGCGCAGGCGCGTCGACGCGTGATTTCGCTCCTACTCCCGTGAGCTGCAGCGTCGGTGGTACGTACTCCATCGATGATTCCGCGTCGCGGGCAATAAAAGTAAGCCGCGAATTTTTAAATGACGCGCCGCGGCGATTCGTCGAATGACATTAGCACGGTTCTGCCCACGCGATTCGCGAATTGTCGGTGACGGGACGCAGAGCTTTGTGTAAGAGCAAACGGGACAGGGGGAGGGGATTTTTGATTCTGATGGCCGTTGAAAATTCAGCGAGGCGAGAGAGAGACAGAAAGAGTCATTTGGCCGGGATGAAACAAAACTGTTTGGAAATTCATAGAAAGGCAGGACGAGAGTTGGAAAGGGCGTGGAGGTGGAAAAAGGATAGAATGACGTTTTTTAAAATGAATGTGTATTCTCGGTCCGGAGAAATTCGCGCCGCGATGGATGAATTCAATGAAGATCGATCGTGAATCGCATAAAGCGCATGGGTCCATAAAGGTGGTGGTGAAATAATTAATTCAGGGAAAGGGTTTGAATGATAGATGAAAAATTTCCAATGACATTTTGAAAATTACTTTTTAAATGAATTGAAGCTGCTCATTTTGTTAAATTTAATAACACTTGCACCAGCAGCAAATTCCCAGCGTTTTTAATACATCCCTCGTCCCTCTAAAGATAATGTATTCCATTACCTTCAACATTCACCCTTCCGCCATCCCAACTAATTCCCGTGTGCTCGCTCGCTCCGAGTCCCGGAAATTCCGTATCACCGCCCTCACGCTTGCAGCCGCCCAAAATTAGCCCCCGACGCGCTGCGGCGCACAGCGTCGTGCGTCATCAATCTGCTCCCCGCGGAAAATCGCCTTATAATTAACGCCGATGTGCAAACATCGAACGCAACATAGCGGCTGCCTCGTGCACTCGAGAGAGAGAGAGGAGCTTTTGTGCCAGATATTCAAACGGGGAGCTAAACGCATTGTTCGCGTCGCGCTCGATCGGAGGTCTTCTCTCTCGAGAAGGAGGAAGGTTACACGACGGAAGCTGTGGACAAATGAGGAGAGAGAGGGTTGGAGAAGAGAGCGAGACGTGAAGGGATTTAATTTGATGAACGAGCGCAGCTGTAAGGTGATTTTGATTTAAGTCGCGACGTGTTTTCGTTGAAGGAGATGGAGAGAGTAGAGCTGGAGGGTGTGCTGATATCATTTTTCAACGGAATGTTTAGTAAATAGGGGAAGATTCTTTAACGAGGTTGTCCATTTGAAAGTGTGTAGGTGTCGTGAAGAGGGAACAATTTATTTTCGAAATACCTAAGCTTTGGTGTTCTCTGCACACATCTCACTTATTCTTAGGATGACTTGACTGCTATAATTATGACATTATTATATTTGTATTTCTATAATTTTTTCAACACGTGTATTGGTGCTTTTTTAACGCACGTGTTTTGTTTTATAAATAAAAATTATTTTTACTTTCATTTTTATTGTACATGTGTGAGTGAGCAGTGGTCTCTTCATGACAGTCATTTTAAAAGTAAGTAAAATTGCTACTTAAAAAAAATCAGAAGTTCTCAGTCATCAGAAGTCCACTCATTACAATAAGACGGATTTTATGAGAATATCAAGGTTATCTGCGATTCTAGAAAAATATCCAAAGATTTCAAAACAGGAAATGCTTTGAAGATAAAGTAAATACGCTATCGAAATTCTTTTCAGAGAGTAGAGCAGGTCACCAAATATTTAATGTGTAAATACTTTTTATGTAAATGTGTAAGTAATAAAAATAAGTCAATATTCATATTTTTCAATTTTAGAATAAATATATATCATAAGAATATTGTTAATGATTGCTCAGATGATAGTAAATTAAAGTAAAATACATCATGAAAACTTTGCGTTCAAAAAGTAATAATAACAAAATTTTAAATATACTTTTCTTTTTAAAGGAGATTCTTTATTTTACTACTCATGTTACAATTTTCGCGAAAAACTTATTTTGTTATTCTAAAATAAAAGGATCAAAGGTTTTGCAGACATACACGTTTTTTTAGTTTAGAAAAAGCTTTTTGTTGCCCGTTAAAAGTGAAATAACTCTTGTTTTAAAGCCCACCTATCACCAGTGCAAAACCAAAAAAGCTACAACTTTTTTATAAAAAAAATCTCTTAAAAAACGTACCCTTTTCTCTTAATCTAATTCATCCTACAACTACGAAAATTAGTTTGAATTTCTCTTTGCACAACCCAGTTCCGCATCGTACTATCTTATATAACTTTTACGCACAAAGTAAATTTCGAGACGTGCACTTTGAAAGTTACATCGAGAACCGTGCATATTACTAAAAAATAAGAGAGAGAACATTATAAAAACGGTTAGCATTAAAAGGGCAAACATCACACGACGTCTCCGCCTTATGGTTTTGCACGCGTGCAGGGGCAGGTGCGGCTTTCAGCGCCAAATCCTCAGACATTCCGTAATGAGACGAGGTGCACAGCTTCCACGGCGACGTAAGTGCCAAATGGAATATTTAAGAGGCGCGCGCGAGCTATAGACCTAAAGACTCCGACGCGCTCGGCAGCCTCGACGAAGACACATGCACCGCGCGGAAGCGAGAAACCGAGAGGGCGTACGAGCGCGCTAATTGCGTAACAACGCAGAAAGTGCGTCGCGTCTACTACTGCTACTCCCTTTGCCTCTAAAGACACTCTCCCACGGCTTAATTTTTAATTCGCTTCGCCGGCAGATTATTTTTAATCGACCCAGATGCGCAAGTTTATATCAATTAGTTAATTGGATTGCTTCTCGGCTGTAAACGGATTTTTCCGGTGTATAGCGTGACGGTAACAGTATTTTTTCGAAGTACTTGAGCTACGTTGGCTAAAGTTTCAAGTAGATAGGGTCCTGAGAGTTGAGCAGTGCTAGGAAATACGTAGGTTCAAAGTAACTTACCCTTTGAGGGGTAAGTTCAGTTCAAATTTCGAGAAGGCAAATTATTGCGTGATAGTGACAAATTCATTATTTGTTATCTTAACAAACTGCTATTATTTACTTTGTTTTTTAATTTTAAAAATTTTATATTTTTTTTAATGGCTTGCTAATTTAATAGGACTTTACGATATACAAGATTAATATTGATATTGCATTGCCTTGTCTCAGTATTCAAGGCAATACTCGATACAATATTAATAAACAGTTTTCAATGCAATATCAGGATTCTGGTGTCAAAAAAACAATTATTTAACTCTCACGCAAAGGCGCCTTTATTAACTCAATAAACTTCAATAGTTGTTGATAACCATCTGCTAACGAGATGTTCGTGAGGCTAGAGGGATAGGCTATGCCGCCTAGAGGCGGTGCGCGCACTACCCTCTGGGCGGCGGTATATGGCGGGAAAAATGAAATTTATAATTTGGCATTTATTTGTACTTGTGCCGTAATTTTATTGCTTTTAAATCAAACCTAATATATTTGAATATT
>JAPYZO010003054.1:0-14769 GCA_030522905.1 Torymus flavipes
TTCGATTCCAAATTTTCTAAACAACATTCCTAACACATTATCTCACAAACTTTTTTTTTTACTATCACAAAGCTTCCTCTAGGAGGAAGCAAAATAAAAAAGAGGGCGGTGACGCTACCAACGGAAAGGATAGTACCTTTATTCACTTACAAGAGGAGGTGTTATGAACTGCGTTCGCATGGACGAGTAGCAGAATATTAAGGATCGTTCTACAATGATGATTTAGTATTTCAAAATTAATATTAAATAAATTAATAACCGATTAAATAATAAACGTACTGGAACGTATTCCTATATTAAACAAAAACCCAAATTACCAATTAGTTAACTGCTTGCCATTCGAGTATAATAAGTAAATTAATAACAATTAATTTATGCGCTAACATTAATTAGGAGTTAAATAATATTAAGATTAAATAAGTTCTAATTAGATAAAACTCGCTCAGGAAAATGCTCTTTTCCTAAATAAATAATTATCCTATTCCAAAATTCCTAGAGCTGTTTGCTCCGTAATTTTTCAGGAATTATTTATTCCTCCCCCACTTCCTGTTTATCCTTTCTATTTTTAGAATTACGAAGGTCAACAGATTCCAGATGAAACCAGAGAAATTCCAACGGAAATTTCCCCTACCCTCAAGAAGAAATCCAGATGAAACTAGAATTCTTCAGCAAGACCACTCCCACTGGGGAAAGGGAAACAGCTCTCATTGGTTTTACCCGTACCACCAACCCGAGGTCCCACCTGCAATCTAGAATATAAATAGGATCTTATCGACGGCCTCCAGCAGTCTCTCCGAGGTCTCTGTTGCAAGTACCTCAGAGCATAATAATTCAGAGTCATTTTGATTTATATAGAATCACATCAGAAGAAATCTGCGCTATTGTTAAAGTCATTGAGATATTTAATTTATTTAAATAAACTCCAAAGTTAAAAGTAATTTCTCTCGAGTTCAAGTTTTATTTCAAAGTTTCCCGCAATTCCATGCACTTCAGTGCTTAATCGAACAACGAGCCCACAATCTGATTGGTCAACGCGGCGACCATTGCAGAAGCGCCCTTCTACTCTCAGACCCCGACTCGGGTCATAACAGAGGCGAGTGATTTGGAACCTACTCTTAAGAGAAACCCGCAATATATACTAGCCCTAGGCAATCAGCGTTATATAGCAATAAAACCGGACGTACGAGCACAATTAGAGATGCAATGCGCACTGAATACCGCAGAGGTCGCTTTAAATCACCGGTATTTAGATTTAATAGTGCGGGGAATAAATAAACTCGATAAGGTAATAGCGACGGGAACTGAGGTATATAGCGAGTTCGAGTTGGAAGTTGCCAAACGCAGTTGGTGCCAACTAGAGGAACTACGGCAGGTAGTAGAAGAAAAGCTTGAAGCCTTCACCGAGGGGTCAATAGAAAGATTCGACGAAGGGTTGACGAATGTCAAGACAATCTACGCTCTTCGAAGATAAGTGGGACACGAAGTCAGCGTACAGGACCATGCATCCGCAATCCCCAGGAAAAAACGCACTTGGGGCCTATCGAAAAAACACGCGTCGGATACTATGCAACCGAGGACGCCCTATTGAAGTGGACTTACGCCTCAACCACGTCAAGATTTTGACCCTTGGGAAAAGGACGAAAAATTTGACCCTCAAGCAGCGCTACCGTACACCCATGACTCCATGTATCTCACGAGCAAGCAAGAAATGCCCTTCAGAACCGACCAGGGAGGCATGGGTAATAATCCCAACTATAGGTTCCACCGTGGTGTTGAAGACGTCAGAGGTAGGGACCGTACCTACATGGGAGAATTCACCGATAAGATTGGATATCCGTAAACGTCCCAGTATCCGGCAGCACCGACAACTTTCGACCTTGTCTCGAAATACGGGATCCAGCGGGGTTGCTTACGCTACCGCAAGCGTTAAATATGATTCCCCTCTTTGATGGAAATCCCGACAAGTTGGCCGCCTTCTGTCAGGGCGTAAGAAACGTACTTGACGTGTTCGGACCGCTATCGGATCGATGGATACTACACATCCTTCCCTCAAAATTCCGCGGCCGTGCGGCCAAAGGTTTCACGACGTGACTGACACAGTACGCTTCGGTTGAGAGATTCTTGGAGGACATAAATCTTCAGTATAGCTATATCGGAGGAGCAGATCAGACTCTATCAGAAATAAAGCTAGTTTACTAGTCGGTTCTGTTTTAACAAGACCCCGATTAAAGCGCAGGTAGCTATGGTCAACGGGTGAAAATTTTACTCAACCGATTACAGAACTCTTATGATGCTGATCGATCGCTTATGGATTTCGAGAGATTCACGTTCAAGAAAAGAGGTCAACGGGAAGCCTTGGAGCAGTTCCTTTTTCGACTGAAGGGAGAGCTGCAGCACCAGGTCAGGGCTAGTAATCCAAGCATTCTACGAAAGGCTACCACGGAGGCCGTCCGTATTGAGCAGAAGACGGGAGCGCCACGAGTTGAATCGACCACTACCCATAAGGGCCCGCCTCAGGCCACATCTGCAGAAACTGTACTAAAAGAACTAGTCACAAAGATCTCCTCATTGAACATCGATACCTTACAGGATGCAAAAATCAGGCTCGCACCTGCTAGATACGCTTGTGGTCATTGTAATATCACGAACCATCAAACAGACGAATGCCGGAAAAAGAATGCGGACGCAAAACTGTGTGAGTTTTGCAAGGTAAGCGGTCATATGTATAAAGACTGCTACTCGCTGTGATAAGCTTTAAGAGACGGACGCGTCAGTAATGAAAAAACTGAGAAGAATTCCGAAACCATGCCACCCGCGAACCAGACACCGGTCATCTATACGGCATATCCGGTGCCTGCGCCAACACAAAACCGCCTACTCAACACCACCGCCAAGGTCAAGTGAGCCACGAAATTCTGATGGAAGAGATCCACGTAGATATGACGGTCGGCACGGCCCGAATGATCGCAATAATTACCGAAGTCGGAATTACGATAGGGCACCCGATAGTAGGAATGATCGCAACTATCATCCGAATTACACCCGCAATGATAATTGGTCTCGAGGAGGTAATGGCAGTGACTATCGACGTCGAAACGAAGATAGAATCTATACCAATCCGAGGAACGAAGGCGACCGAAGGAATAATTATAGGGACAACAGGAGCAGAAGTTACGGAAGGCGCAGTCAAAACTATGAGGGGGACAATAATAACGGCAAAGTCAGTGGCGACAGGGATCAGGAAGGCGGAGACATGGCCAACAATTCTTTAAACTTGCAGGATGCTCGGTATCAGAGTCCTGCCGGACCGAGCAATTAAATGAAGTGGCAAATAAAGAAAAAACAAAATACATAGTAAGGTTTGCCCAATAATACATTTGAGGAGCCCGGCTTTAAACAAAAACAGGGGCCGATTTTATATAGATACAGGAGTGGACGTATCATTAATCAAGCGATGTTGCATTAAAAAGGATGTCGAAGTAGACGAATATAGTAAGGTATCCATAAGTGGTATCACCCTGGGAGAATGTGTGACCCTTGGACGCACAAATATAAGTTTAAGCGGGCAGTCGTGCGAAGCACATATAGTGCCTGACAGCTTCCCCATCGATACTGATGGACTCGTAAGTTGGGATATGTTAACCCGGCATGAAAGAAGAATTAATGCTGCTAACAGATGTTTAGAACACGGCCAATCGGTGGTACCGTGATAAAAGGACGAAGAGTTCGTTATACCTCCAAAGACGAGGCAAGTTATTTACGCACGCGTTCAGAACATGCATGAAAAAATTGGATTCGTCCCATTGCAGAATTTAGGGCCCGGGCTATTATTTGGAAGCTTCGTAGCTGAAAATAAGGAAGGAAATGTCGCATTGTGCTATAATATTAGCGAGGAATCAATAACGATTAAAGCGCCGACCGTCACTTGGAGCCCTGTGAGGCAATGAGAGAAAAGGACGGATTCTTGGATATCGATCATATTAATGACGATGAGGACCTCAAATTCGGCCGAGCTAATGTGCTTCGAGTGCACTTTGAGGAAGAAACAGACAGAGCTGCAAAAATATTTGAAGCAATAGATCCCGATACATTAAAAGGATTGGACACTGAAGAAATACAGCACATAAAGAACCTAATAAAAGAACGTCCGCATCTTTTTGGACTCCCCAGGGAAAAATTAAAAGCTACGCATTTAGTCACACATAAGATTGTGACAACAACAAACATACCAGTCTGCGTATAGAGACATCGACATCCACCTGTAATTAAGGACGAAATGCAGCGACAAATTGCACAGTATTTAGAGGCAGGGATAATTAGGCCACCGGAGAGCCCATATGCATCAATGATGTGGGTGGTTCCGAAAAAGAGTGGGAAAAATGGCGAAAAAATATGGCGAATGATTACAGACTTTCGCCAACTAAACGAGGGAACTGTTGGCAATAGTTACCCGCTCCCACTGACAACTGATATAATAGAATCAGTAACATCGGCTAAATACATCACCGCTATAGACCTTAAAACGGGATTTTATCCGATCCCAATGGACCCGGAGGATGCTCACAAGACGGCCTTTGCAGGACCATATGGGCACTATGAGTATACTCGAATGGGTATGGGGCTACGAAATGCCCCCGCTACCTTTCAGGCTCTAATGGACCTTGTCGTGAGGGGCTTGCAGGACGTGGAACTATACGTTTATCTGGATGACATTATCGTTTTTGCTGCAGACTTGGAGGAACACGGGAAAAGATTTACGTGCTTAATGAAAAGGTTAGATAAAGCCAACCTAACCATAGAACCAAACAAGTGTGAGTTCTTACAAAGGGAGGCTAGTTTTCTGGGTCACATGCAGGAAATGGGAAAATCAGACCGGATCCAAAGAAAATCGAGGCTGTTCGTAATTTCCCAGTCCCCACCAGCAAAAAGAAAATAAAACAATTTTTAGGCTTGGCGGGATACTACTGTCGATTCGGTAAGGACTTTGCGAAAATTGCATGGCCTCTCTCGAAAGTATTAAGAGAACGAGATGATAAGATTAAGCAAGAGTTCGAGTGGAAAGAGGAACAACAACTAGCATTCAACAAATTACGTGAAGCACTATGCAGCGAGCCAGTGCTGATGGCTCCAGACATGACCAAAGAATTCATTGTCACTATCGATGCCAGCGATTTTGCCCTTGGAGCAATACTGGGACAAGGATAGATCGAAAAAGACCACGCCTGTAATGCGGATCTAGATGTTTGAGGAGACCCGAGCTAAGGTACTCGACTTACGATAGAGAACTCCTTGCGATCGTCTTTGCGAAAGATCAATTTCGGCCCTTCCTGTATGGACGTAAATTCACAGTGATTACCGATCACGAACCCCTTAAGCACTTCCATAAAACAAAGAAATCCGATTTGCGCTTCAACAGACTAAAAGCAGAATTATGCGGATATGATTTTGAGATAATTTATCGTCCGGGGCCACGTAATGGTAACGCTGATGCGTTATCGCGCAATCCAATAATACCCGACGGCGAAGATAACCCGAATCGCCCTAGAGTAGAATTATATGAGTAGCGGAAAAACAGGAGAAAGAAGATAACTACAACGAATATGATCCGCCTGCCAGAGCACTCTATATGACGAGAGGCACTGCTAAAAGCTAAAAGCCGTGGCTAGAATATGGTAGTAAGCGGAAATCAAGAAAGTACTGACACAGAAAGCGCGGAAAATCCTAGGGAGAGGAAAATACCAAACCTGGACACCTCAGTCGACTCAGATGGTCCCGACGACTCCGACACAGAGATCAACCCACCCGAAGGGCACACCAGACGGTGGAAGTATTCGAAGCAGGCCGACAAGAAGACAGGACGGAAATTTCCTGTATGTGACAAATTCAGAGAAAGCAGTGAACTCATGAACGAACCACTGCTGACCCAGACAGAAACTGATAAGAAACTACCCTATATACAAAAAGAGATCAATATGAGAAGGGGGATTCAAGCTGTAAGCACACCAATGGGAAATACGGTAAATTTTCAATCCGAAATTCAGCCAGTACACCGGCATACATTAAGGCAGAAACCCCTTTTCGGCGAGACCGTAACGAGTGCTGCTACAGAAAATGGGATAAATCTTAATGAAGCGGTCGGATCCGGTAGACTAACTAATGTATTAGGAGAGCCAAACGCTCAACAAAGGAGATTACATAATGATCAAGCACTGAGAGTTCCGAAAAGCGCAGAAAAGGTGATACTGTCATACATGATAAAGATGAGTTTTTGGCAATTTGAAATATCGGAGACGGGTTTTTCATATGTAAAGCAACGAGAAAAATATCTCGCCCCGAGGGTCTCGTACGAATCCATTGGCTAGATCAATCGGAAACGAACGAGCAAGTATATAAATTATCTTACCACGAACAAGTAGATTTTCGATGCATATTGACGAACTTCAGGCTTACAAAAATGTGGGCCAATAAATATCATCTACCAAAACAAGAACAAACTCGTATACAAGACATATTAAGGGAGTCTATAGAAGCCGAAAAATAGGCGAACCTAATGGCAAGCCCGAGGGCGAGCCCTGTATACCTGCCGCCTGATAGGACTATAGAAACAGTAGCAACCGTCGTAAGCAACGACAGAATGACTGTACATCAAGGAAGCGGAATTAGGGAGTTAAACGAATTAGCCACTCAAGGGAACAAAGGTCTCGTCAACGACCCAGCATACGTAGATAATAAAGGAAGGCTCCTGGCACACGCAGTAGCAGCCGACATGAGCAGCGCGGACCTGGAACATGATTCAGCACCAGAAAGATTACGCCAAGAGTTTCGAGGCTCTATTAAAGAAAAAGCAAAAATAAAATTCACAGTCGACATGGAGGAACAAGAAGACGGGGGATGACTCGGACTTCGAATAGACGTATGGGAAGCAAACAACCAAGACACTAACACGCCCTCACCCGTGAATAGTACTACAGCAAGTATGCATGTAGACGTTGAACAGATACCGGTCAACAAGAAACTGCTGGTTGGCCATACGGAAGGTAACACAAAAAAAAACAGTGGTTACAGATGTGTCGAAAGACTCGGAAAATGATAAACAAGCTCCGAATAATCGGGAACATACATACGAATCGGAGGGAAATCAGTACGACCCAAACGTGGCTATCATCGACGAAACTCCTCCCTTCGATAACGCACCGGCAGAGGCAGGACCGACGCGAGACTATGGGTTGCGGGAAGATTTTTAACACCTCGTACCAGGTTATGATAGTGACGCCAGTATGAAAACTATACCTGAGGAATCACCACCCTCAAAGAATGATAACGAGGGAGTTGATAAAACGTAAGAAATAAGGGCTCCACTACCAGCGAATCATGGAGTATTGTCGGGAAAACACTGGAATAAAATGGATTTTGACTTCTCAGAGAAAAATTGAGGAGAAGTGCCCGATGTGAGAGAAGACCATGGCACAGATTCACTAGATGACCTGGCCCGGCCGTTCTACGACTACACAGAAGAACAGCAATGCACCCAACCGGATATCACCCTTCTCCGGGATAGCGACATACCGAGTTATCCTAATGGAAATTGTCTGTTTTATTCGTTTATAAAAATTCTAGGCTTACCTATTACGGCCATAGAATTACGCAATATATTACTAGACAGCCCAGCAATAAGGACATGAGGTAACCCGGAGGAAAGTGTGATAATTCTATCATCACAAAACGAATACGGAGACGCCGACTGCATACACGTTTTTTTCGCAAGAGTACGACAAAAACATATGCGTTCACCTTCATCAGAAGGGCAGGGTAGTATTCTACCATTATAAAGCAAACGACTCTCCCGAATTTATACACTCACACTTAACGGGAAATCATTATACGCCTTATTTCCCTCCAAGAGAGAACATAGAAGAGAGAGAACAGAAGACGCTTCCTTTTCCGCAACAAGGTCACGGTGACGCGATGGAAGATGGTGAAGCAGAGATTGCAGAATCAGCAAACGAGAGACACGTGCGAGCTGTCGCACTGCCGCGGCAAGATAAGGCAATGACCCGTTACCTCACCGCCGGAGCGAGACAGATACGCCATCAAGACCGTTCAGCAAGATATCGATTGACTTCGTAGGGCCAAAAGAGCTGACAGAAGCCAATAATCTACGGGACGACTTTAGCAAATATTGCATATTAACACCTGTCAAGCAAGCTACAGCAGATGAGGTGACCCGGGCACTAATGGATAAACTTATTAGTTATTTTGGATCACCAGTTACACTGATATCAGACCAAGGTTCACACTTTATTAATAGAACCTTAGAAGAATTCGCACCTATGTTTAAAATAAACAAGTTCTGTACGACTGCCTACCATCCCCAATCGAACAGGGGAATTGAGAGGATGCACCATACCCTCAATGAGTATCTAAAGCTATATTTGCAAGTTTGCAAAAATTGGGATGAACTTTTACCCTTACCGCAGCGCGCCTATAATGCCACAATACACGAAGGCTTAGGATACTCTCCACACGAAATAGTATTCGGCCAAAGAGCACGCACACCTTCAAACTTCCCACTGCGGGAACACCTCTTAACGTATAATGAATATTTAGCCGACACAGCATATTCATTAGCGGAACAAAGAACGCTTGCCGCGATGAACCTTGCACAATCTAAATATAAATCTTAGTTCTACTACGATCAACGACAAAATATTACGCATTTCCGCGTGGGAAAAATAATATACGTGTTGAAGAAACCTAAACACGCTAAAACTGATCGCGAATACATAGGACTATGCGAAATCATAGAGATTAATAACGAAACCCATAATGTAAAAATACAAAAGGGGGAACAGGCACGGGTAGTACATATGGATTTGATAAAACGTAGTTACGAATTACCGCGATTAGCAGTCAATAATGAGGATGAGGATCTCGATATCACTGAGTAAAAGTTCGCGATAACAAAATAATGATTGGTATTCTTATTTTCATTTTATTTTTTTTTCACGGCCCCTCAGACGCCGCACCAATTTGACCTTATCGGAGTGCTTTCTGTCGCGCTACCTATAAACAATTATCTTTAACGTTAAATTTTTAAACACGTCTTATTTTCCTATACTGAGACTTTTAAATTAAATATGTTATTCTTTTGGGGTGCTTTCTGTCGCGCTACCTATAAACAATTATCTTTAACGTTAAATTTTTAAACACGTCCTATTTTCCTATACTGAGACTTTTAAATTAAATATGTTACTCTTTTGGTTTCACTTTCATATGTATATGTGTTTGTTTGTAAACATAGGCACTAACCCTTTACTGTGTCGACTATAAATACTGCCCGATCTCATGTTTTGCGTTTAACATCGACTTCATGTGTATTATGTAACACACATTCACAATTCAAGGTATTTTAATATTATATCAAGCGAGATTTTAGTTTATTAATTTTCATTGTACTAATTTTTTTCTTTTTAATAAAATTATAGCGAAGAGGTTGGCAGATCAAGCCAACGAAACGTTGCTTTACCAAAATGAAATAAAAAATTTTTGATTTTTTATTTCCAATCCTCGCCTCCGTCAGATCGATTTAAATTAATTTAAACAAATAACATTTTGGGAGTGCGATATTTTACTCATATTCTACAAATAATACTATATATATAAAAAAAAATAAAAAAAAAAATAATTTGAGAATAAAGCATCTAATATTGATTGAATAGGAAGCGAAATTGGCCGGAATACTATGAAAAGGTACCTTTTTAAGTGTCTTAAATTTTTTTTTAAATTAGAAAAATAAAGTTTTTATCCTAATCATACAAATTTCAAATCTAGCATACTTTCAATAAGAAAAAAAAAACGTCATAATAATAATAGTAATAATAATATCCCAATAATAATACGCGTGAAGCGCGTCGAATGTAATAGTTAATACAAAAGGAAGATATCGGATAAGGAGATATAGGATCATAAATAAAAAGACAAGTGTATTGTAAAGAATTCTAGTATATTAAAGAATAAAAAAGAGAAAGAAAGAAGAGAAATCAGTATACATATCAGTTTACAGCCTTTCCCACGGTGAGCCACTTGCTGAGTCTGCTGATAGGCGTCAGGCACCGGAGAGAATGAAGGCGTTCTCGAGCGATCAATGTCAGAGGGCGGTTCGGGTCCCACGACATCCTTTTGCCCAAAGATCCGTCGCTCAGCTGAACGTCGCTCGGCGGCACGCCGAGAAGCTTCCTCCACACGCGTATCAATGATGGACTGGTATTCGGATGAAGTCGGCAGCCCGGCGGGAACATTGAACCAGCGTGGTGGCGGCAGACGCCCTCGGAAAAAACCAGCCATACCGCCACGGTTTGAAGACGAAGCTGGCCTCACTCCTCTTCCAGAAGTAGGTGTTGGGTTACGACATGGACCAGATGGACCGCATCGAGAGTGAGGCGGAGGCGCTGGGCAACGTGGACCGTTGGTATAATATCCTCGACCTTGTCCACGGCAGGAAGCCGGCCGATATAAAGCCTGACCGGCCAGAGGGACGACCGGAGCAGGGTTGATCCTTGACAACCCAAGAGCCCCTGCTGCCGCCAACGGCATACAGCCGTACCCGCGTACCATCGGCGCACCATGGCCCCGAGGAAACCCGCCTCGAAAGCCACGGAACTATAAAAAAGAAGAAGTAAAAATCCAAACAAAATAAATAAAGACACTCCAGAAAAATAGAGAGGGTAAAATTCGTTTTGTAATACCTAATCTGCAGATCAATAGCCGGGTGTAGAGGAAAGATGAGCTGAGGAGCCCCGAGCCCGTAGCTGCAGCTGGCCTCCAGGCCAGAAACATTCAGGCGACCGGCGAAAATCATGATGCACAGTTTTAGCGAACGGCGAATACTGACTGCATTACAAGACGCTTCGCCTTTTTATACCACAAACGTGCATGTCACCAAGTGACAACGACGCATAGGAAGCTCCTAGTGGTAGAAGGGGTAGTCGACCAGAAACGCTGACATGGATCAAAGGCGTAGAACCGTGGAGAGCGTGACTATGCCGCTGGAAACCCACCTAGCACTCTAGGAAGGGCCACTGGCACTAGGCCGAATCACACCAGGGCATCGAGCCCTATGTGACCCCAGGCCACCCATATGAAACTTTCGCTGACATCCGTCACAAGTCACCTGAGATCCTTGGCACTGGCGCCGATGACGGTTTGAATAGGATGGCCGGACCAGTGTGTTGCAGATATTGCACAAGCAACAATGTCGTCAGGCATGTCTGACGAGTTGAGGTCCAGGGTTCGCCATGTCACTCCGGGCATGTGATCGAGCCGCAATAGCGGTGGGCGCTACATTTAGATAGCCATCCACAGGACACTCGTAGAAAGCCAGCGGAAGAGAACGAGTAATCTCGTCAGAGGTTCGATTCCGAGAGATTGGCTGGATTTCAGTCGATGGGCAGCCACACTGCGGCTGATATGGAACGGCATTCCAGCACGAACTGCCCACATTCACGGCATCTGCCAAAAGGACCCCTGTGTTTACAACTTGGTGATAAATACCGTTCCGCACGTAAACTAGAGTGCCAGGTGCCTGACACTTCATCTGAAAGGGGATTGAGGCAGAGCGCAAGAATGCTGGAACCACTATCAGATTCTTATGGTGCAACGGGTAACCACACCTATCCAGCCACACCGACACGTCATCACCAGCCTTCCACATCTCCCGTACCACACTTCTCAATGCTGCGGCCAGAGCGCCAGAATAATCCGGATGGATAAAGAGCCAAATCTTCACGGCTCCTTCCTCACCCCAGTGGACGACGTTGCATGAATCTAAGTAGCCGTCCTCCGGGTGCATCTCCGAAAAAGAACGATTGCCCGACAAATAATAAGTAGCCACGTTAATTCCCGGAGATGCCTCCATCAGTGGATTCTGGGATGGAGCAATGTGATAGGGCACTTCATGTAACACGGAAGGCAAGGGCATCTTGTATTTCTCAAAATTGATCATATAGGAGGTGACCCTATCCTCTATAGCAGAACGAGAAGAGGGAAGCAATACCCGATCACCCTAAGAAAAAAAAACACAGAAGGGAATAAGTTTGATGTAACATAATAAGGAAAATTAAAAAAAATATATATATATATATATATATTTAAGGAACACGACACTTACATATAGCACACATCTCAACTGCTCGCCCTGGAGTTCACACGAATTCATCCGCTTTGTCGTTTACAAAAACACCGGGTGTACGAGTACGCCGCACCCGCAAGCTAGTGAACTCGACACCCGATGCACGCACCAGAGCGCTCATCTGATCCTTAACGGATGTCTTAGAAGCCGGCGATAAGACGTTCGGAAACTGTTCAATACCAAACACAAAATAATTAGAAATTATTCTTAAGGAAAAAGAATATATGATTTTTGTCCCGGAAATAAAAAAATAGGAGCGTGAAAGAAAAATATATATAAAGAATAACATGCAGAACGTCTCAGATAACTTAAAATGTGGACGAAGCAGGGCGCGTGGAACCCGTGAGGGGAGCGCATGAAACTGCGCACCCACGCTAAATCTTTGCCATGATGGTAAAAAACAAACTCCTGGCACTCACCACCAGGAAAATATGATTTTTGAGCCATTGTCAGATGGATATAAAAAAAAACACTCGCACTGATGAATTGCGCAAAAAAAACGTGCGAATAAAACTTAATACGAGTCACGAGAAGAAGATATATGATGAATGGAGCAACCTAAAGAAAGTAGTCAGTCGTACAACTGGATGTCAACTACTTTAGCGAAAGAAATACTCTCTAAGCACTTGCAGAGAACTGCTGGTATAGCACATCAGCAGCTGAACAATGAAACACCGACGCGAAGGCGAGACATCACCGCACGTACACATAAGCAGTAACGTACGCTCAAAATTGCACGAACCTTATAATAAAAATCACTCAGATCTACACTAATGAATTCATACAGTATGAGCCAATTTCGCACACTATTAAACTAATATAACTATAGGAAATTATAAATCAGAAAAAAAAATTCGTACAAACAGAACAATAATAAAAAAAAGATAATAGTGTAACACTCACAACACATACAATAATTAACAGTAACTATTATTACAAAAGAATAACATATAACTTTATTCAAAACGTAAACATACACGATTAAACGTGTTGTCAATCACAAACTCTAGAATCAACTAATTAAACTGGAATCAAGCACAACATACTAGTAACTTAGCAACGCTTTTGTTCTTATATTCGATTATGATAAATGAACACATAACAATAGAAACAAAAACCTGTTGAAATATTTAAAATACTAGGGAATAGAACAGAACCGAACGATTAATCTCTCATGTTAGGTAGAAACTGATAATTTTACAGATATTTAATTAATCCTAATGGATGGATAATGAGTGTAGCCTCTACAGCTATTGGCTGTTTGATAATTACGCACAAAAATTTTATATCAGGCATGCATGTTTATGTTTAACACATAAATAATATACATAATTTTAATATAAAGTTTGATTGAAAATAGGATTATAATCAGATAATTATTGATATTCCCTCTCTTAAAGGAATGGTAATGGAAATGTGAAGCTGAAATAAAACGTTTAGGATTGCAGGTTATGTCTATCTAAGGGCTGCAGTCTTTTTAGCCTCTAAATACATGAACAACAAAAGAGAGAAAGAGATATTAGAAAGAAAGAAAGATATATTAGACATATAATAAATTCTATGATCAAAACGGTGAAATTTTGTCGCACGCCGAGCGCGCGTGATCTTACTAGTACCGATAAAAGCAACAATATTTTTGTAAGGCACTCTTCTCTGTCGGAGATGTGCACTTTATAGGGTTTCTGGAATATAATCCTTCGTCCTATCTTGTCACTCCGGGGAGTGACAGAATCGGGATGCTTCGATGTCAGGGGGTAGGGCCTGACCAAGTTCTTGGTCAAGCCGCCACCCTGTCCCAATGACTTCTCTAAGGCGCCACCATGTCTTGTTAGCTTCGCCTTTGATAAAAACTTGCAGTGGTGGTATTCCTAGTATTAGTTCGAGAGCTGCAAGGGGCGTTGTGCTCGGAGAGCCCGTTATGCCCCCTATAGCCAGTCTTTGTACTTTGTCTAACGAGGTCTGGTGTGTTTTTAGTGAGCATTTCTGCCACCAAACCAGCGCTCCGTGCATCAATCTGGGCCTTATGATAGCTTCAGACATCCACCTTACGTTGTCCGGTGACAGACCCCAGGTGTTTCCAAAAGCTCTTCTGCAGGCCCAGAAGGTATTTATAGCTTTATCGCATATGTTTCTTATGTGTTTTCTGCAATTAAGTTTGGAATCTAACGTCACTCCCAGATACTTAGCTTCATTTACCAGTTTCAGGAGTTTTCCGCCCAGTTGCACTCCCTCAATAGGTTTGACCTTGTATCTGTTAGTAAACAATATCAAGTTAACTTTACCTGGATTCACTGACAGTCTGACTGACTCACACCAAGCTTGCACTATGACTAACGCATGTTGCATTAGTCCTGCAAGTACATGCTCGTCGTCGGCTTTCACTAGTATACGGATGTCGTCCGCATAGGCTTGGCCAAAGAAGCCTGCCTCATTCAGTAGTCTGATGAGTTCATCAATCACCAAGCACCACATCGTAGGAGACGGCACTCCTCCTTGCGGACAGCCCTTTCCTACCTTAACTTCCTCCGAGTGCGAGCCCCAGTGGGCCTCCACTCTTCTGCCACTAAGCATGCGCCAAAGCC
>JAPYZO010003055.1:0-13404 GCA_030522905.1 Torymus flavipes
TAATATAACAAAATTAATCAAAGCAGCAAGCGGAAAACCGAGACGAAGATATAGAACTGGGGGAGAGTAATGAATAAATTCACGTCATTTGTTTTGTCTATTTACATAGAGGACGGCTTTAACATTTTTTAAATAAAATAATAAAATTATGTATAAACGCGGAGACAATTTATAAATCCCAAACGCGGGTTCAGAACGCCGATTTCGAACGCGGAGAGGAGAAATCAGAAGACACAGAATGAGGGAGAGAGAGTAAGGAGATATCTTTATGCATAGCTCAAGAGCTTTTAATAAACAATAGTCCAGAAGCTTGTGTGTACGTAAAAATTGAATATAAAACAGCAGAATAATGAGAGCACAGCGCATAGTCCATTAAAGTAATTTGAAGAGGGCGAATCTCTGCCCAGAAGCTCCAACAGAAAAAGAGAGGAAACAGACTTAGAAGAAAAGAGACCGAATCGGACTTAGAAGAAAAACGAGCAAGTTAGACTTAGACGGAAAAAGGAGACAACTCAACTCTCGCTGCGCTAGCTATCCGAGTCGTAAGACGCATCTCCGCCTGTACGAGCCCACACAGCTGCACACATCGCATCTGCTACAAGAAGCAGGGATCAAGAAGGTCGACCAGCACTTATTGGAAGGAAGAGGTCTACTGAACCACTGACCTCAACCAACAAGAAGAGGTGCAAGGCCTAAGGTAGTTTTATAAATTTGCGTATTAAATTGAAAAATCAGAGCGTATTCATCTATAAAATTTTGTAACATTTCTGTTAAAACAAATACCGGTAAAGAGAAATAAAATCGAATCATTATTATTTTTTAAATAAAATCTATTGGTTTCTGTTTATTCCGGAATCCTACCATTCTGTTTAACGCATAGCAATTTCGAGACGAAAAGACAGAGATTCGAGTACGCATGGGCATACCCAGTGCCTATACTCACATGGCTATTCAACGAAAATCATTTGGGATATTTGGTAAAACATACCGTCTAAAACCGATGGTAAAAAATTCAGCTTTCGAAAACACCGAGTTCACCCCTAATTTGGCAAAAAACCATCCCCGAAAACGGTTTTTCGCTTTTATCTCGAGAACGACAAGAGGTATCGAAAAAAAGTCCCTAACAAAAGTTGTAGAACGTAAAATTTTAGATAAGGATGATCTGTTGTTTTTTAATTTTTGATAAAATTAAGCTTGCCAGAAGCGAGCAAAAGTTAAACGTTTGACGCGGCAGTAGTGCGAGAGGGCGGGGCTTCCCGCGTCGTGCGGCTTGCTCGTCACAACATGCTCGGCGCTCCTTATTCAACTTTTGCTCGTTAACCCAGTGTTTTTGGAAACTGCATTTTTTACCATTGTTTTTAGACGGTGTATTTTACTAAATATCCAAAATGCAGCCGTCCCCTCGAAAAGTCGATTTCAGATCTTCGTTGACTGGCTTATAATTTGACTATAAGGTGAATAATCTCAAAAGCAGATTAAATAAAGATACCTAATTACAAGCGCTCCAAACAATTAAGATAATTGTAAAAATACTTCATCGAAATTCAAATAATCTAAAATAACGTAACTTTGTAAGTGATTGTCAATAGATTTTACATTTTTCAAGCTTCCTGCTTGCTTTCTAATAATTTTTAATAATAGTTTATTTAATTACTACTCTAATTACAATTGTTTTATAATAAATTATTATTGTTAAATATAATTGATCGTAGTAGTACTTAAGGTGATATTACTTAATCTACATTATATTATGAACTAGATATGAACTAGATTGAATATTAAATGAAATATGTGTACCGTAAGTCGATAAACATTTCGTCTTTGAAAGGATTCTAAGTTACCAACATATGAAGCTTCTTCCAGCTGGAGGTAAAACAGATTTCTGTTGCACATTATATTGAAACTGAAATGCACTACTTGAAGTGTGTTTACAGGTATTGTATAAAATTAATTTTTTAAATTGAGATAATTAAAAAAGTCACTGAATATTTTTTTCACAAAATTAAGGTACACTAAGGAAAATCTGCATATTTAATTAAGAAGACTTTCTGATTTCGTACAGAATAAATGGAGCTATTTATTAACCAAATGAAAATTACGTTCTTATCGATAAAAAAACTACAAATCATGTGTTTATTTAGATCGTTTTTCATAGTTTTGCGTTAAATGTTTTTGTCAAGATAGACTTTTGTAAAGAAGTAGTTGATTTGTATTAAACAACAATTAAAGAAGGTACTACATTTATTCATAGCAGCTCATGGTTTATCAAAAGCTATAGAAACAAGCAGAAACAATTTAAATTTTCTAGGAAAGCAATATGCATTATAAATATTATAAAATACCTTAGCCATTACAGGAGTTGTCAAGTTCTCATGTAACATCTGAAAGAAAAATCTCTGATAAAATTTTTCCATGCGGAAATAAAAAGGTTGAAAATTAGATTTAAAAAATAATCGAGTAAGAGGAAAATTTGATCGAATAGAATAATTACAAATATATTATATCAAATTTTTATTAAACTTACATCCTTCATATATCTGTATATTCTATTTGATATCTCCTGCTGAAAATCAGATGTGCGGTCATTTTTCTCCAGCACAAACTACACATGATCGAATTTCACAGAGTATGTGATGTTTATAGTACGAAGCCTTTAGTAGTTTCGTTCGATTAAGATATATTCCGATTCAAAAACTTTTAACCACTGCGAATTTTCCCTTTATAAGCTGACGTCATCGAGCTCCAGTTTATACTTTGAGGCCTATATTATGAAATTTCATATAAATTATTCTAAATATATTTTTTGAGTTTTAAATCATGTATAAAATAAAAAATGTTATTTAGGTGTGTTTATATTTGAATTTGTTTGATAGCGAAGAATATTTTACTTTAATTAAAGGTGAAACACTGATAATAATTTTTGAACATAAAAATTTCATGGATGACATTAATGAAATGGTCTTAAAAAATTTCTTAGAATACTTATTACGTAATCAACGCCTTTAAGATCTTTTTTTAACAACAATTTCAAACGATTTTATAAACAAATTAAACAAAAAAATTGCATCGGTAAGGCAAGACTAGTGTCTATATGCTGATTATGCTGATTTTTGAATTATTTATGGAAGATACTTATAGAGACGCTCATACTCAAAGAAGAGACGTTAGTACTGCTAACTATATTGTATAGTACAACTGAATATTATTGCCTTAACTATGTTTTTTTTGTAAAACGAACTATAATATGTTAATAATAAATTCATATAATCAAAACGATTATAAATGATTGTAACTCAATTATCGTATATTTAACTAAATTTTTAATAAACTTTATACTTATATTTATTCAATATAATATAATGTTTCCTTCGAATTTCTATGATATTTTAAACTTTAACATATTTATAGCTATTTTCATCATAATTTTGTTGTTTGTATTACTAAAAAATATAGTTGCAGCCAAATAACAATATATTTTTTAGTGCTTTTATGTGAAAATATACTATAATTTTTGCTCAGTGCGCAACAAAATTCAGATTCTACTTCGTATATATAAATGAACGTATAAAAATGAATTTACTAAATAAGAAAAATAGAGTTTTACACCCTTTAAATACGACAAATACAATTGCAAATTAAAAAAAAACAACATATACATACATATGATGGAAACTAACACTCTTCGCGCGTGTCCGTGCTAATTTTCGAATGCAAATCAGTATTATTTTTCTTCTGGCCTTAATCAAAGCCCATTAATGAAAATTTCAAAATGAATAAACAAAAATAATGATTTCATACATGACTAGCGCAATCTTTACAATACATTTTTTTTTTAAACTAAAAAATAGTGTCAGTAACGTAAACCTTTACGCTACGCGTGCCACCCTTCGACTTTTTTTTATTCATTTCAAGATCCGAGATCGGTTCGATGTTATTCGAGATCATTCGAGGATAAAATAGAGTATATCTAAAATTTTATAAGGGAAAAATTACAATGTAACATCGCAAAAATAAAAACAAAGTAAATAGTATTATCCTATGAATGACCGATGGAAATTAGCTTGCAATTATGGAAAAATTAATTTTTCAATTTTAACTAAAATTTATAAAAGGTACAAGGCTGGTTATCTACTACCACTGCGCATACTAATTTCAACACAATATAGTTTTTACCAAATAATTTCTCTCTGTGTATTTTTAAATTATTTATATCGAAAAGGTGCAAAAATAAAAAATGTACTAGTTGTAGAAGATGTACAAACTTGTATTAATTCTTATTAATTGTACCTTAAATTTAAATTAATTAAATAAACTGATAACAAAGAAACTATGGATAATGAGTTTAAATCGATTAAAAGTACAAAATTTAAAATTTCGTTACAATAGCTTAGTAGAAATAAAAAATACCTACTATACTTTTTCACCGGTTGTGATACTTAATTATTTAATTTTAAACTCAATATTTAAAAAATATACTTAAACATATTCGAACCCCGCACAATAGAAAATACTGCGGCATGTACCGCAGCATGTACTGCAATGTGATTCTGTCTACTGATTTTATATTTCGTAGATATACGTCGTAGATTCAGTACGTCCAATGGCTATCTACAAGTAAGTAATTAAAAAAATGGGAATTGATTAGATAGCAGTCAGTACTGTGGTGCTCTTGTTCGAATGGTTTGTGCAATTCTGTCATCGCTTCTCCGAATAAGTTCTGAAACTAGCTCCTTACAGGTACTCTGCCTGTCGAGATTCGAAATCTTTTCTCTCTTGGCAGATTCAAAGCGGAAATTAAGAGACACTTCCTTGAACTCAATTAATTCATTAATTGTATCGTCCCACATATCTATATAGTTTTAATAGCATGAATATATTTAATAGACGACTGCGAAGTATGTGTGAATCGTGTATTGGAATGATTGTTTTTATTCTATCTTTATAAAGTCCGTCGCCGAGAAAAAATCGAAGCGAAAATAAAAAGAATATAGCGATCATTACTGGTTACATCATTTTTCAAATTGATTATTGAAAAAGTCGCCTCTATAGCGGTAACAAAAAATTTTCAGATGTTGGATACCATACCAAATCAATGAAAATATTTTAAAATAACCTCTCATCTAGACGAATTAAAGTGAAGACTCAAAGATCAGAGGTATTACACCATAAGAATAAATACAAAAAATGTTTCGACTTTCGATTTCGCCTTGCCACCAGCTCAACGACGAAGTAACACATATCACCTTCCTACTTCAACACTCGACTTTTACTCCTATCGCCCACTTATACCCCCGTCAGTTCTTTCCCACATCTATGCACACCTTTCCGTCACCACTCTCGCACGGTCGCGCGCGACCCACATCGCATGTACGTCGTCGTCGCGCCGCGTGCAGATCATCCTCGATCGAGCGTCGAACCACGCGCGAATTCGATCTCTTCTCGGCCCCTCTTTCTCCCTCTCGCAGTTGTCTGGAGCGGTGTTGTGAACGCAGCCTGCGGGGGGTCGTGAGAGAACGCGGATCAATACGCAACCCCCGCCGCCGCACGTGGACCGCGCGCGCGCAGCTTCCCCCGTCGCGAGGGATGAACGCCCCTCGGATGCTGGTGCTACTCCTGCAGGCAGTAACGCGCGGTCGCTCGCGCGTGTGCGGCTACTCGCTTCCGCAACTCCGAGGGATATATAAATGCATATACCTTGAACCACGTTACCGAGGACGCGAAGTACATACACGTCGCGTGGCTCTGCAGCAGCGTTGGTATAAGCGGTGAGCTGCTCCTGCGGGGAGTGCGTTTGTCGTCGATGCGAGGACGAGAGAGAGAGAGGAAGAGAGAAGACGGGGGCGCGGTGCCACGGGTATAAGAGGCGAACGGCTGACACGGTGGGGCCGAGAACAGCGCGTTGCGACATATATATATATACGTGCGTTTGAGTACCGAGGTTTGAGTACAACTTTTGCTGTGGTATAAGCTCCTCGTGCGTCGCGAAGATGACGGCGGAAGGCATCAGCGGGTAAAACTTCGTTTTGCAGAACGTAGATCACCGTGCTTGTATCGAAATTATTACGCTCCTCTTGCCGGGCGGACGAACGATCCTTAAGTCGCCGCCCGAGACTCTTCATCACTCGCCTCCTCGCACGACTGGCTGAACGAAGAAGAAGAAGAAGAAGAAGCGGCAGCAGCAGCGACGCACTCTGAGAGAAGAACTCTGACTCCTTCTCTTCGTCTCTTTATTTCGCTCTTCCGTACCCAAACAAACGTAACTCGATCCCGCATCATTGCC
This sequence comes from Torymus flavipes, assembly GCA_030522905.1. Lineage (NCBI taxonomy): Eukaryota > Metazoa > Arthropoda > Insecta > Hymenoptera > Torymidae > Torymus > Torymus flavipes. Next base: position 6,281 of record JAPYZO010003055.1, read on the forward strand.
GACAGCGGCACGACGAGGTGTCGACGCAGGGCAAAGGGGAGCGAAAGGCAGAGAGAAAAAGGGAAGAAGAGAGGGAGGATATCGAGCGAGCTTGGAAGATGAGAATAGAATCGTCCTGAATACAGAGAGGTGCCGGGGGGAAGACGAGAGCGCGGGGATGTCGCGCTGAATTGAGAGATCCGAGGATCAATTCGCGCTGCCGGAAAGAAGAGAGAGATAGACGAGAAGAAGAGAGAACGAGGCTGGAGGAGAGGATGAGGTGAAGCACGGAAATAGCGTCTCAGGTTAGTGCGCCAAGCTCTCTTTTTTAAAACGCGCACGATCTTAGCTTTTTTGCGATCTTCGAGAATCGCGAGATGTCTTTTATTCTAGATAAAGGAAGGTTTAATTACATGCGTGATTTTTTGGTGGATGAGGGGTTGAATTTATTGTTATTGGTCTGGGTTCAGCTGCTAAAATCGAAATTATCCCTATTGTGTGTGAAATATGAATTTCCCTATTTGACGCAATTACTTGTGTATAAATAAACTACACAAAGGTTTCATATTTTACACAAAATTTTTAACCGTGTAGATTGTACAGTTTTTATGGTTTCCAAAGTACATTACGACAGTTGTTGCTTTATTGTATAAATACGTTAGGCGAGATATGATTATTTATGGTTCAATTATAGCTAGATAACGATAGTTTAGTTTTTACATAAGTTGCTGATATTGGAACAGATCGAACGTAATCGAGATTTAGCGTATGAGCTATGCACAAGAATGGTCTTTAAATAGACCTTCTCCTGTAAATCGAGTCTAATTCAGCAGCGAATCCGTATAAAAGACACATAATCATTCATAAAGGGTAAGAGAATAATAATACACATTTAACAATTTATTTGTCATTGATAATAATAGTTTCTAACGTCCATCTAATAATATGACTAAGGAGACATAATAATCAGTGTTTACAAGGTATCCCCCTATCATAAACAATTTCCAAAGGATAATGTATTTTTAATTAATCGATACGCACAACAGAAACACAGTCATACCGAGGATGGGATCATGGTTGACGGTTATTTTAAAATTTCTGCATCGAAGAGTGAAAAAAAAAATCATCTATATATTCACCCCGGTAATCGATATTTCTGTCCGGGATTAACAATTAATCCATTCAGGAGAGTGTAGACACGTAGGACAGTGAAAAATTCTGACTATTCATTATTCACTGCGCAATAGTTTTAAAACAAACCATAATTTTTCCTGCTATATCTGTGTCGTCCGGACTAATCGTAAACCGAAACGAAACGTTCGCGTAACGCGGGCGCGACAGTAGCTCAAGACTCACCGCGTGTGACCATCGATATGAATAATACTACAGTCGTATTCAGGAAGGATGCGCGCGGTGTACCGCGTCGTTGGGAAACTGCAAGTTTGATGGTTAATGGAACACGGCGAAATAACGGTGAAGCGAAACTGCGTGACACGTTGGTTATTTTTGCGCGAACGCTATAGAATAATTCGGTTTGACGTGACTATAGAAATGTATGTGTCGTAAATCATACGCGAAACGCATGCTATTTCGCTGTCATGTATAAAAATGTTAAACATAGGACAAATAAAATCATTTCATGATTTTTACTGGCCAAAGACTGAAAAAATAAATTAATTGAAACATTTGTTTTTAACAACCTTGCTCGGTTTCAGACGTTTCGTGTAAATTTTACAGATTTACTACACAATTCACAATTTTACAGAGATGTAATACTGGTTTGTAATATCTGTGTTGCAGCTTTAAATATCACGAATTTTAAAACCAACTTTCATAATACTGAGCTCGTACATTTTGGAATTGCTTTATTCATTGTTCGTGCCTAAAAATAAACAAGTCATCAAACATATATACGAAATCCTATTTATATTATATCATTCTATTTACAATTATTATGTTTGGTTACAGATAATATTAATATTAACTTATTTATCAATTGGATATCATATTGTCTATATATCTTATATACATTTGCATAATTTTACAGTGATTTAGAATATGTTGCTCAGTATTTTAGTTTTACCTTGACCTATCTGGTTCAAGCGGCACATATAATTCGGATTTTCACTCAAACACAAACTTGACTCTCTTTCTAGACTCTCCTAACTAATGAAGTACCAATAACAGTTGTGTGTATCTGTGAATAACCCCAAAATTAAATTCCTTCGTCTTTCTCTCACAAGCGTCGAAACATCCTGAGAATGACAAATAATCAAGTTCATATCTACCAATCCAGTTAATTTGCCGAATCAGAAAAAGCGTTGGCGTTTCATAATCTGACGGTGTTTTGCTAATTTTCACTCAACTCCCTGATCTCCTATTCACCAATGCATCTCGCAACAGTATTTTTGTGGCACTAACTAACGCGAGTCACGCAGCATGACATCAAGCGCCGTTACTCTCTTTGCTTTTCTGCAATAGAATTAAAATTTTATAAACGAGAGATCCTTTGCACTTAAAACAATGTTTTAGTGTAATACCACAAATTTATACAGGCAGCATGTTGGCGTCAGTTATTTTCTCAAGATTTAAATAAATACAGCAACATTGACGAAAATTTTGAAATTAATTTCACTAATAAGGAAATTAGAACTAAATTTCCCACTTTACGTTCCTAGTTTACGTGGTATTATTTTTTAATCTTTTTTGCATCCCCGTAGATGTTTCCATTATAGGTATGCTTATACGAAAACTTGGCCAAAATTCTCGAGGTACTTTGAAATTAAATCTCTCCATATTACGACCCTTACAGGCTGTAAGTTACAGCTTGTGTTTCGTAGACCCCAATTAAATAAATAGATCTACTCAATAATACACAGAGTAATAAACAAAAAATAAAACTGACATTCATTTTCACATACTTAATTGTAATAAATAATTAATAATAAATAATAAATAATTTTATAAAAATTACTACACTTTCTGGTAAAGCCACTACAGACTGTAAAAACCCAAAAGATTACCATAAACTCCCATGCTAAATAAAAAATTGTGTCGATAACCAATTTCTTTTCAAAAAATCAGTTAAAGATATTATTTTAATGCCGATTAATTGTAATATTATAACATTATAATTTTTTTTAATATTAAAAAACTATTATGTTATAAACCACAATGTATCCTAGATCATAGCCCTGTTATTATATTAAATAAGTACAAATACAAACACTTTATAAGAAATTTTGCTAGAAGTGTAAGAAAATTGACTATATAAGTATTGTAAAATTTACTGTAAAGTATGGGATTTTTTATCAGGCAGTATAGTAATTTTCCCAAAACATTCTTCTCAGTTTAATGGTCATGTACTAAAACGCCTAGTATTATACGAAGAACATAATGCAGAGCGCCCTAAAATTAAAGACCACACGCACGCCTATACAGTAATTCAGCCATTCGACACTTTTCCACTCTATCCTTATACAGACAGGCGCTGCACTTCTTCGAACCACATACGTTAACCTCTTGGAGCCCAATCCGCCGCCGAAACAGCTCCTAAGACAACGCTCCCCATCGAACATAAACGCACGGGCATAACACACAGCGGGTGCACGCACACATACACCGACTGCTCTTCTATAGCCTGGAGCCAAACCAAATCCCTTACCCCCCGCCCCCCTCCTCCATACTCTCGCCCCCCGACAAATCCCCGAACCTCCGCTGCGCACGGAGAGAAATTGCGCTTCCCCACCTCCTCCCACCCCCTTCGAAGGGGATATAAATCCTCGCTCGCTGCATCTCGCGGACGCTGGTATGGAAGGGGTGAAAAAGCGCGAGCGCGAATCTTCTTGGCCTGAAAAAGCTCTCGGCTGTGCGCGCAGCGCCCCCGCCCTCGTAAAAGGTTTACGCTCCCGGCTCTCTCTCCTCTCTCTCTCTCTCTCTCACTCACTCCCATCAGTTGGTGTGTGGCGGCAGTAGCCGGGCATTTCCGGGATCCGCTCTCGAGCTTCCGGGCTTACGTTCCACTTTTCAATTCAGAGACTCGCTCGCTCGATTTACCCATGTGTGTGTGTGTGTGTGTGTGTGTGTGTGTGTGTGTGTGTGTTACGTATATATGGGACTGTGGTGCGTGTGTGTGCGCGCGCTTGCATTGAGCACGACTCGTGAAAAGTTTTCTAAAGGGGCGCGTGAGCGCGCTGGCGCGACGTATAAAAGCTGTACCGTAGTGCCACGCGCTGTCGATTCAACGCTCGTACAATGGATAGAGAAAGAGAGCGAGAGACAGAGAGAGGGAGCGAGAGCGACAGAGAGATGAGAAAGGAAGAGAGAGAGAGAGAGCTGCTCTCGCCTTGCCGGAAAATGTAGCGGTTTAATTGAACCAATGAGGATGAGAGAGTCAGAGGAGGGGGTTGAATTAGAACGAAGAAGAGAGAGGATCCCTGTGATGCGCGACACCTCGATGTAAAGCACTTCTTTTTGAGCTTTCGCTCAGAAGCAGCGGTCATTACGTCTGATAGAACTATATCATAGCTGCACTATTCGCGTCATTTTCTTTTACACAGCTTTCTCAGCTTCAATCTAAAATATAAGATCTGGATTATTAAGATGATTTGATACTTTATTGCACTGCAATCCATAAAAAAATCCATGTTATAAAATTGCTAATATTTATTCTAATATTCGTTTGTTATTTGTATTCATACTTTTTGCATATTGATAATGCTGTTATAACTATATACGTATAAACGACGTAAAATCTGCTAGCCTTTGTGAGTTCCAACTGTACGATACTCATATATTGTATAAGATATGTATGAGCAAACATACAAAAAATTCTTTGTTCCCATTATGAATGTACGAAAAATTTGGAACTTGGTAGATTTCGAATAAATGCTTAAAAATGACCTCCTTCAAACACAAATCATTTTGTCACAAAAAGTCTCAGAAAAGAAAATACAACTAGTGAATACGAGCTTTTATTTGTTTTTTCCCGCGTGAAAAAATATTGATTCTATCAAAAGTTACGTGAGTTGAAATATGAGCGTAGAATATACAAAAAAAATGTGAAAATGCACAAAAGCGAGTTTAGCCATTTTTCAACGTAATTTTAAAAACTCGTGTATTTTACATTCATCTTTGAACGCATATATGAAGCTTTTCAAAGAGTCGACATTTTTTTCATCTGGTTAAAAGCAAATTAAAGCTCGTATTCTCTAGTTTTATTTTCTATGTATGCGTAACTCTCCCTGCCGAAATGATTTATATTTGAAAAGGGGTCATTTTCAAGCATTTTTAAAAAATAAAGTCTATACTGTTGGCAAAAAAGCTTTCCACCAGATTCACGGCGATCACGATTTTTTTTTGTATTCAGTATGATTCGAGGTATGATTAGAGAACTTTATTTTTTTTATACCCTGTTGTTTAAAATTTTTTAAACAAATTTAAAATTTTTATAGTTAGTTGTTCCATGTTTTCTGTATAATTGCTCTTATTTTTATTTATTTCAGTCGAATAAAAATTTATATACACGCTAATTTTCTCACCAGAATCTGGAAGTGCAACTCTTTTTATACATAAGAAAACATTTTTTTTATGTTTTGCTACAGTTTTGTCACCAAAAGCCCATCGACTAAAAAAACTCCCACGCGGGAAGTACCTTTATTTGTTAATACCGTAAAGACAAAATGACTTTAAAAAAGCATTCACTCACCTATATTTTCTTTTTTGAAATATTAAAATATCTCCAACTTTTACAATTTTTAGTATTTTATGAAAAGTCGCTAATGCCACTTCCAACATCTTACAGTAAGCACACTACGACCCATAAATAATTTTCAATAAAAAAAAAAAATCGATGAAAATATTGAGAGATACTTTCAGGCACAATATAGCACGACAAAAGAAAACAATAGGCAAAGCGTAATTTCGCATTTTTTCCGTCAGCCCTCTTAAAGAATATTAAAGACGGAGTTCTTTCGAACGATACGCAAAGTTTCGCCGAGGTAAGCGTCTTACGTTCTTGCCAGTGGTAACGACCCAGACACACTCAGATTCAAAGCGTTTTTCCGTGAGAGAGAGAGAGAGAAAAAGCTCCTCAGGTCTTCTTTTCAATCTTCGCGCTGTGGCATATGTTAAAGAGCATCAAAGTTGCTCGGCCGCCGCGGGAAAAACGAGCTTTCAGTGCTCTAAGAATGGAAACGGCGTAATTACAGCGGAAGAAAAAGGAACTCGGGAAAATTAAATAACTTGAAAAGATTTACTTTGTAATATCGATGTATACAGGGAACCCATTCGAAAAGAAGATTTAAAACCACAATATATACTTTGATCATTTATTAAACGACTTTTGAAGCCCACAATACCATTAAGATACATAGTTAGAATTATTCTATATTATGAAATTCATAACACGCATGCCACAACATTGCCGTACATCAAGTCACTCCGACACGACATCGAAGCATCAAAATTCCGCTGCACGACTATATAATGACGCGATTCCCGCAAATTCAACTCGACCCACTTGCTCGTCCAACTTCGGATCAGCTGTGCGGATACATATACATATACATAACGTCCTTCGGAGCCGGCATCAGGCGCCCGATTAGCCTCCAACGTCATCTCTACTTAATCTGCCTGATGCGCGCGCGCGCGCGGTGCGAGACGGACTTCCATATGCGCCGCAATTTCACGCGACGTCGAGCGATGCCTCGAATAGCTCCTCGAGGGGCCGTCCACGACATTAGCGTATGCGATACACCTATACCTGCTATACGTATAGGTATATATATGTGACTAGGGGGATAGCGTCGAAATTTTCTACGAAGTTTGAGACAAGGACGTGGATAGAAGGGTGTGGATTATGCATGCGGGATGGCGGGAGAGTGGTAGGGGTTACGGTGGGTACGTGGTACGCCCTTATCTTTTTTTAAAGATTATTTTCATCGAAATTCAGAGAATTTCCATAGGAGTCCCTTGGGTAAATGTCAGAGGAACAGAAATATTAATCGGGTCAGTGATGGGCTTAGGTCTGACTTGTATTGTACTTTAATAGCATATGAAATTCGAATACGGAAGTTACAAATTTGACAACTATAGGTTTTCAATTTGATTTGGTTTAAAGATACTGGAAGGTACTGATATTATTT
>JAPYZO010003056.1:0-13403 GCA_030522905.1 Torymus flavipes
AGAGAGAGAGAGAGAGAGAGCGAGCCATCATCGGCCCTATACCCGCCGTGTATGTTTACCTCCTCGCGCTCGCGTGGGGGGAGAATTTTGCGTATGTCCCGGTGGTTATCGCGTATTGCTGCCGAGGTGAGGATTTTCCGAACGCGATTCGCGATGTTACGGCAGGAGTAGATTTGTGTGTGGCTGAGCTTTTGAGGGGGGAGGGTGATGTACGGCGCGTGTACGCGTGTCCGGCGAGAGGGTGAGGGAGTGGGGGTGAGGATTAGATAGCGGTTGGACGGCGGAAATGACAGTTTGACCGGACGCTCGTTCGGTGAGAGATGAGCGTTCGGGATATATCGTCTATTGGCTGGTAAGGAATGGTCGAATTGTACTCATTTTTTGGACGAAGGTCGATTTATGGATTGATTAATTACAGATATTTTGTTGTATTCATTTTCGTTGAAGTCAATTACAAATTTGTATGTAAAATTCTAAGTCATATGAAATTTTGAAAAAGTTATGTCAAAACCTAAACTTGCAATTTCCAAGAGATGTCAACCGGTAATCGCAAATGAAACAAGACAAAGCAAGCCACACCCAGACGAGACACTCCTCACAACTATCGTCAATACAGTGACCTATTCCCAAACTAAGCGCGAAATTACCAACATCCCGCAATATCTCGCCCGTTCGTCGAGCCACTGCGATACCATACACACACACATACTCAGCCCTATACCTCCCACGCACGCACAACTCCCTCTCGGGCGCGCCGCGGGAGCGAGCTGCGAATTGCTCCGGTCTCAAAGCTCGTTCGACCTTTCCTCGATGCACATCCCCTCCTCCGTCCCTCGACATCTCAGGAGATGATCGTGATGATGATGATGCTGATGCGCCTGGCAGCCTCGCTAGATGGTACAACGGAAGGAGCTGCATGCGCGGGCTTTGAGACATCCAGGGGCCTCAGTTCCCGGTGTATTAGCTACTGTGTCGCCGGAGTGTATAATGGGCATATTGAATGTGAGAAGGTAGGGGGTGGCATCGATTTTCGAGCGCGCGGTTGACCGTTTTCCCGGGGCCGCGAGGATTTGCGCGCGGAGTTCGGTTATTATGGTCGTGAGAGGGGCGGAGGTGTTTAGGATCGAAGTTTGTCGCGGTGATTTAGGCGGGAATTGGGTTGAGTAAAGCGGGTGAATGGGGTTTCCGGAAAGTTCGATATATTTGTGAGTGGGTTCGTGATATCTATTCAATACTTACTTCGCGGTTTATGCATTAACGCGCAGGTATTATTTAGTTTTTGAACAGTGCAAAGATCATTAATCTCTTTTAATCGTATAAAAGGTTAATGAGGCTCTTTATTGAAAAGAAAATTTTAGTCTGACTATTCTAAACGTAATGAATTGATATAAATGAATCAGATGGCGATATAGCGCGATTAATTTCGAATACTATCATGGCTATTTGTAACATAAAGCTCTAATAATTAGCTTACCTTCTCAAACACACAACTGACATCTACCATTCCCCAAAGCTACACCAACATCCTTTCTCTATCTGTCTCTCTCTCGCTCTCTTTCTCCCCCAGCATATTCACATCTGCTTCATTCTCTTGCGCTTTCTAACCATCCCCGGCGGACCTGCCGGCTGGCGGTGAAAAAGCGCGCGCCTTCGCAAAACGAATAACGCACCTACGAAGCTGCGCGCGGCGCGCTATTTACCGGCGATAAAAAATAATGAGCGTAAAATAAGCGGCGCCTGCACGACGACGACGACGACGACGACTACGATTTCCTGCGGGGATTCACCTCGAGCGCGGAGTAAAATATCGCCGCTCCCCGGCGTTTATTTCGCGTGCGGCACGCAGAGGAGGAATGGACGCTCGTTCCCGCGATCGTCGTGAGAGCGACGCTCGAGTATTTTATCATCGCCGTCGCGTCCAGGACAGAAGACGGGCAAAATGTTTGGGTTTTTGTTTTTCAGGAAGGGGAAAAGAAAGAATGTCTTGCTGTTTGCGAAGGATGTGGTGGGCGGAGTTGTGTGTCTTATAGCGGGGGTAACCGGGAGATGCGGTGTTCGAGTGTAGGGGGCAATATTGTCAAGTAAAATGTTGGTCTGTTTAGGAAATATGCGGTTAATGACACACTATAATTAAATAACATAAATTTCACCCAGTAGAAAAGCCTCATTTTCGATTGAAAATACTTTTATGATGATTAATTATTTCTTTATCCATTGTACGAACCGTTACAGTTATTTGAAAATTTTACTTTTCTATTCTCTATTTGGATTAATCCATCCCAATTTAATAAAGTACAAACGATGAAGAAATAGACATTTTATAAAAATAAGTAGCGTGTCATGCGAGAAAAGGCTTAGAAAAATCATAAAAAAATTGTAATCTACCATAATTTCAAATTTGTTCTTTTTTTTTACTACAAAAACTTTGCGATTACAAATTCTGACCAATCTACTATTCAAAATCGATAAGTGCAGGCAAAGTATTCAGCAAGGAATAAAACTTATAGTAATACGCAATATCTTTCACGGGAGAAATACACTCAACACCTCCATTTACAGTATGCCCCGGATAAAACTCAACTTTCTCGTACGTATACATGCAACGTCGAACCATCTCGCGCGTGATACAGAAAAAAGGCCAAGTTCCCAGTAAAAAAAAAGGAGTGAAAGCAAAAGTAGCAGCAGCACCAGTACGGCAAAATCGAATGGAAAAGGAGCGAGAAGTGGCGCCCTGTGTTTCGTGGCGTGCAGGACCCGATAAGATATATCGCCGCGCGGAAGTGGAACGGTATGCGCAGAAACTGGAGCGCGCCATATGGCCGGGCTACACACATATAGCGGTCTTATCTCGCGCGCATATATATACACGCGTGCTCTTATCTCGGCGCGATTTCTCGGGCCTAGAGAGAGAAAGAGAGGAGGTCCGACAGAACTTGCCCCCCTTTTTGTTACTACTGGACCTTTCAGATAAATTGACTCGGTCCCGAGAGTGCGCTGAAAGACCGCTGGAGTACGGTGGGAGCTGCAGAATTTTGAAAACGGCTCGGAGTATGCGCGCGGGATAATTAGGTGCGGTGGCTCCTGAGTGCAGGCTACACGTTGAGAAATTCAAAATTTATAGGTAGCATGGTCGCCTCACGTTAGCAACAAACCAGCGTTTTTCTAATGAAAGTTCAAATTCCCGTTCGACTTTTAACGGGAAATAGTGCACGATTAATTACTCGACTTGATGAATGTTAAATTGTTAATGAACTGAATACCACTGGACGGCTTGTGGTTAATTAAAAACCAAAGATCTACCCCCGTTAAGCTCCGAAACACCGAAATTCCAGCGACAAACAACAAAAGTCGCCCGACACGTCGAAACCCAACGCAAAATTACGGCATTCGAGAACCCTCCGACGTCCCCCTGCCAACCGAGATTCTCTCTTAGGCAAATAACACTCTACTCTCGTGCGCGCGATTTAATGAAAATTCCCGGCGCAAGTATTTTCTCGAGCACATTGTGTCCCGTTCGAGCGCTCTCTGCAGCGTGACCCGAGACTCCTTTCTCTCTCTCTCTCATTCGTCCTCGTTTCTAATAAACTCGTCCTCCCGCACCTCGTGCGGGTACTTTTCTATCTCTCTCCTTTGCAGAAACTGTCGTCGCCCCGAAAAACACGGGAACTGTAGCGCGCAGAGCTGAAAGCGGCCCGATGTCTTGCCTCTCGGCGCGCGTAATCTCCTTTGATTGGGTCGTCGTGTACTCCTCGTCGTAATTTGAATTTCGCGTAATCCCCGAGCGCGAAAGAGGGGGTGGCTGGAGGAAGGGGTAGAGGTTCGGAAGGAAATAAAGAAAGTGAGCTGAATCGTCGACTGAGCGTCGGTTCTTTTGCTGAGAGCTTTCAATGGACTGTTTGTTTGTTTTTTCTTTCGCCTTTTTGGGTCACTGGTATTATTTACTGTTTATTTTAAATGGATTTTCTAATGAACTGTAATTTTACTTTATCCGCTTATTTTTTTCTTTGTTAATTTTACCTTTGTATTTAAACATTGTTTTTATTAAATTATATGAACTTTGGGAAAAGGGGAAAAATTGAATTTCTTTATGAAACTTATCGCAGCTAACTGGTTGATTTTTGAGTGAAATAATGGTGTACGAATGAGGATTAACTTTATTTATAACACTATGAATATATCAATTTGATAATGATGAATTGTGTATAAATTTGTTATAAATGAAACTATTTTGTTTAAATGATCTGTAAGGTATATCGTGTGTATCACGTACACTAAATAAGTTGAAGAAATGAATATAATATAGTTGGATGTGTACACCTTGACTCTCAGATAAATCGAGAGTATGATTTGAACATTGCGACTTCTCGAACGAATCTGTCTGCAATTTTTCCTACTTATCATCAATTCGAACATGGAAAGTGAAGGAAAAATGTTAAATGCTATGTTTTCATTGACTGTTGTGTATATCAGTAAAGACTTGTTTTTGAGACATGTATTTGGTCTATGTGTGTTAACTACGTACCGAGCACCGAAGTATTATAAAAAGGTATATATTATATAATTGATATATTATGTCGAAATGTTTCTTGTTTTATTTCTTTATACGTCTGTTTTTTTTGTGATATGATTTTTTGTCGTTTACAATAGTATTTATTTTTATTTATTTATTTTTTTATTTATTTATTTACTTATCAAACGGGCTATACGCCCTTTACAAGAGATACAAGATAATTTTCTCTAAAATAAAAGGAGACCAGATTGTACGTATGTTTGTGTGGTATGTTTTTAAACTTTTGTGTTATTGTTAGGATTTAATAGAAATATATATACACATTGTTGTATTTATTCGATTGGTAACATATATATCTAGGACTCGATCTTTATTACAAAAAAACAATGTTATTGAATATATGGCTGCATGAATAGCATAAAATGAAATCACTCATAAAAATAGAAGAATCATCAAGGAAATTTATGATGTAACTGCACTACGATATTCTCACTCTATAAATTTTCTCAAGTAGACATAAATGTTAAAATTTATTCAAGTCCACTGGAAATTATCATTAGTAATTTTTTAGATGCTCTTTCGAAATATGGAATATCCTGTTATGATCTATTAATATTCTATCTATATTCTATAATTTTAAAGCACATCATTTTTATCACAGTCAATTCCAATATCGTATCACATACATTTTATACATCTTTGTTTTATTCAACTCTGAAAAGATACTTGACGCTCTAAAATATGATATAGTAGTATCGCTACAACAGTAAATAGAACCATTATTTATTTATTTAAAAAATACTAATAAAAAATAATAATAAGAAAACTAGATTTCTCGGAACGACTCTTGCAATTCCACCCCGAAAAACATGAAACACGCAAAGTGTGCACACGTGCACCACTGGCTCTCCTACTTTCATGCGCCTCGTTGACGCATCCTTAATAAGTTGGCGAACTCCTCTCTCTCTCTCTCTCTCTCTCTCTCTCTCTCTCTCTCTGTCCACTCTCTTCTAGCTTCCACACATACGCTCATCTCTCCTTTGAAATATCCCCTACTGCAAACTACACATACAGAGACGAGAGGAGACGCGCTCGCGACAGCCGGACGAGCTTAGATGAAATTTCGCTCGATCTTCTCTTCCCCCACCACCAGCCTCCACCGAGTTTATTACTGGGTCAAGACACTGGGGAATTCTTCGCGCGATCGAAATTGTTCGCGCGACTCCACCCCCCTGTGCGCCTCGAGGGGGGACTATCGACAAGTATTTTTCCCTCCTCCTCCTACTCCTCGAGTCCTTGTTTACGCCACTCGAGCGAGCGCTTTTTCAAAGCCTTTTTAGGCTCAACTTCCGCGCGCGTGCACTCGAAAACCGATCGATCCAAGCTCACGCGCGAGACTTTTATAACGAGACGCGATGTGTATATATATCTGTGTGTATGTATGTGTGTGGGAGGGGGAGGCTGTCTGGCGGAGGCGGAGGAACTTTATTAAACGGGATGACATTATGTCGGGCTTGGCTTCAGCGCGACGTCTCGAGATTCAATTTTCGGTTCGTCATCGCTCCGGGGCTTGCGGTGTGCGGCTATGCGACGAGGACGCAGCCGCGGAAGACGCGCCGTCGTCTTTTTCGTTCTTGCACCCGGCTTTTTCCGGAAATACCTTTTCATTCTTTTTTTTTTAGGTTCAGTGAGAGCACTTGAGTTTGAAGATATCTGCGGATTTGTAATTTTGGCCCTTGTTGGGAGCCCAGGTTTTATTGAAGTGAACATTTGGGGATAAGAATGTGGCGCTTAGCGGATGCTTTTAATTTTGTTGTTGCGCAGAAACGAATTATTTATAAATACAAAGTTACAGCTTAGAAGAGTTTACTTTAATTAACGTTAAAGCGTACAAATAAATTACGTTCGCTCCTTTACAAACTCAAGCAGAAAATGACTAAGTAATTTTTTTTATCTCATTACAGATGTATAATTGGTTTCCATGGCAACTGAACTTTCCAAAAGACTTTTCCGTGGTTTCTCGTCATCGATTGAAAATCGGCTAAGAGACAGCTGTGGTCCCGGATAGATATAGCAATCACATCCATGCTCGCCACCGGTGGAAATAATCTGGAGAAGTTTCTTTTAATTTCATATTTGTGAAAGCATTAAAATTTTAATAAAGCTAAAGTTTCAAAAAGACAGACCTATTTACTGGTACTATAAATACCAACAATTTGTTTTTTCATTGTAAATTATTTGAGACTTTTTTAATCAAAGAACGAGTACTATAAATACGTTTTTATTATCATCATCCATTTCTGAGGAAAACAATTACGTGAAAAATAAAATGTACAGCTTCGCTTTTCATTAGTTAAATTAAATGAATTCTCCTAAATTAATATATCGTACAACGAGCGAACACTGTCAAAAACAAACAACAAATTTAATAACAATGCGACGGTATACTACAAAGTTCACGATATAACTATTTATTTTCCCTCGCATCTTTCACGTTGCTGTCAAATTAACTCGGTTACACTTAAATTACCGCGCAAAAAAATATTCAACTAAATTACTCTAGATATTCTTAGACGTCTCAAATGGATGTTTATATTTGTTTTTCATTAGTAGGGCAGCGCTACGACTCGGGACGGAAAACAAAGGTAAATTCTCCTCAACGAAAAAATACTAAAATTATAATTTGTATTATTCTATTATATAATAAAGATAATTTATGAATCCATCATGACAGATTGTACATAATTTAATGTTAAATGTCACATCTGCATTAACAAACCAGCAGTAAAGATAAATGCATTCCATTACAATTGCATACATAAATTAAACTGCTTTTTCTCATCATACAAAATTAATTCCTCAAATTCATAATTTTTTTCCTCAAAATCATCCTTAACGCAAATTAGATTTACTTCATTACCATCTTTTCCTAATTCCCCTGCCAATAACAACAACAACAACCGTAACAACAGAACCTCGTTTTTCCAAACGCTCAGGGATGCGAATTTTCAACCCCGATCGTAGCACCATATACCCCGCCGGGTAAAAAGCCCGATAATAGCTGGCAGCGCACGCGCGGGCGCTGGGGCTATATGACACGAGCTAATTGGTGGACGCTCTCGTGCGTATGCCGTTAATTGGTCCCGCGGGTCTCGCGATTTTATCGCGAATCGTTAACTCCTGGCTGCGCGCAACGTACGAGGGCAAATATGAGCGCGCTCGCACCTCGGATCTTTACGCGCCGAGTGGACTTTATTTGCCTGGGCATCGTTTTCCATCTAGTGTAATAGTGCCGATAGTTCGAAGTTTTGGTATGACGGTGGATGAGAATATGATGGAGGCGAATGTGTCCGTTAACGTTCAGCGTTTTGGAAGTTTTCATACAAGTATATTACAGAGTTATAGGTGCGGAATTTTGTTTTTCTTATGGAGGAACTTGGAAGTACGGCGTTAATTACATCTTGTCTTTTTAACGACTTTTTAAGGTGTCGCCGGCGCTGGTGTGATGTTCGTAGCGTGGTAAGTGGAGTTTCGTTTAACTTTTCGAGATTTGTCGTTCCGGGCACATATTTAAGTTGAGTTTGGTGAAGTCTTTGTATGACTTGCAGCATGTACTTAGGACAATGCACACGTGCGAGAGCGCGCGTACGCGCCTGCGCAGTTTGCTATACGCAGAAGACCAACATATTTATTCAAACATAAATATAGATCTATCGTACTTCGCTTTCTAGTTTTCTATTAAATTCAATTCACTGTATTTCCCTCGTATAACTTTTCTATAATACTAATGTAATTTTGCTCGGAATATTCAAAATACAATATACCTAACTTATATCAATAATGAAAATAATTCGTTTTCACCGAAAAATACATCTACTTATGAAACAGACGGTAAAAAATCAACGTTGTACTACGGTAACACATCAACCACTCAAAAAGAAAAAAAAACTCACGATCCTGTAAGTACTTCGCACGCATGCGCGCACAGCTTGGTGAAATCAAGCTATTCAAATGTAACGCTACACGCTAATTTGCCATTCAAAAACGCGGCAGCTCGCTCGCACGCCCTCGTTACCCATCATTTACCTAAGCTCGCGGACGCCGAGCTCTAATTCATTTGTCTCGCGCGTATATCAAGCCAGCCGCGCTTAAATATTCCAGTCTTATACCGGCCGTCGGATTAACGCTTTATAGTCTTCAGTCGCTTTAACTACGCGGAGGCTAGACTTTACACAGCGTATAATCATTAACCGTTGTGACTGGGAGGCGCGGCCCGTTCTACGTCCTGTCGGTCCTTTGAAAATTGTTACTTGTTGAGGGATTGCGGAGGAGGATGGTTTCAGGGATTTGACAATTTGTTGCGTGGTGTAGTGGCTGTATTTTAGAAGAGGGTAGTTATAAACTTTTCTAATTAGTAGGTGAAAATCTAGTTTGATTGTTTTGTCTTCTTTTTATTATTAGACAACAATTAGATTTAGAGTGTTATTTATCTTGGAATTGCAATAAGGAATGGGTGAAGCTCTGGATAGTTATACCAATGAATTAAATTACACGTGAATTGAATTAGATTTAAAAATAAGACACTAACGTTCGCACGAATAATTCATTTCTTATATTAAGTGTCCGGAGATTGGGAATTGTATTCCGATCGCAATATCGGCGCGAATGCAAAAGCTATTTGAAAAACGTCCGATTCCTTTTTCAAAATAAGTGATATACCCGAAATAGAACGTGGGAATCATCGGAGCGTTTGGAGTATTCCTTATATATATCCAATTTTTATACTCGCGTTATCTAGACTACTTAGGTGTCGAAACAAAAAACAATTCCACATTTAAAGCGAATAAGTATTTTATACTGTTTAATCATATCGAGAAGATCAGCGAATCTATTAATAAAATTTTAATTTACCCATGATTTATTATCGCTTTAATTTATCTCCCTTATTAAAATTGATGGCTATTTTATTTCACGTTTTATTTGCAATCTGATTGGTCGGAAATGTAATCATGTTATAGCTATGTCCATATTGGCAACGTAATGTTGTTTGTTTATATTTTTATTATATTATAAGGTTAATTCTGACAGTTTATCTTCGCGTGCGTAACACGCGTGTGATCTAATAAATATTTATAACTCATGATTTTCATTTAATGTTTAAGGCTATTCGCAACAATGACCGTTAAAATACCCCTTTTAAATTTCTCTTTAAATGCCAGCTCTCACATTAATGTCGGTTAATATCAATAAGTAATCATTTAGAAACATTCAACAAATAATATATGTAAATTATTTTTAATCACAAAATTTATCCACACTATTCAAAACACCTATTTACCCAGCAACAGAAAACCATCAAACTAAACTTCACCGACCACTGCATTCACCCGTACAACTGCATTGCCACCTCTATTCCTTGAACCATGCAAAACAACGTCGAAAAAAGCCTCGGCCTCCCCACGGAGAAAATAGAAACCGAGTTCTTACGACGGGCGTATACATAAGTCACGCCGCCGCGGCAGCTCCGCGCTTTTTCGCCGCGGCCGCCCCTTCTTGCGCATTCCCTTAAAGACAAGTCGTTGCCGGGAACGGCGGAAGGAAAAGAGAGAGAGAAAGAGGCGCGACGGTGGTAGCTTTTTCTTCTCTCCCCTCGCGCGCGCGCGCGTGGAACGTGCGCTACTACTGCGCCACCGAAAAACCGAGTGTCGCCGGCAGCGCGTTTCTCTTTGAGTCTCTTATTCTTCGGAGGGGAGGCTGCCGCCGTGGGGAGGAACGTGAGATTTGCGTGTAACGGGAAGGCGTACAAAGGAGGTTGATGAAAAGCGGAGAGAAAGAAAGAGGAAGGGAGCAATTGTAATTTGGTGGTGTAGGCTCGTTCGTTGCCGTGCGTGTGGTTTTCTGACTCTTGTTGGCCTCCGCGGATTGTGCAAATATGTGCGGAGGTTACGAGTTTTTGCAGGGTTCGTGTATTTTGTAGCTGAGATGTATTATTTTTGGAAGATTTAATCCTTAATTTTAATTTAATACTTTTCTTCTGTAATTTGCCCATTTTCGTGGAAACAAGGATTCAGAGTACCGTGTGAATTAGTGAATTTAATTTGTTTTTAACTTACGTTAATAAGGTGTTTCAATTAGCTTAAATGATGTAATTCCATTTCGAACGTACCTGCAACAGAAATGAAGATACATAAACGTAATTACAGTTTTTAATGAATGTATTTATGATGCAATTAAAAAGTTTCTTTTTATAGCTAGCATAGTTAACGTAATTTGATAATTTAAGCAACATTCAGAACAACGGGAAACGAAATTGGGTGAAACCGAAATAAATCCTGGCAAACCAAACTGCAAAAAGAGAGTTTCTGTTATATTTTCATTCAATTTTCGGAAAAGTTACAATATAGTTTCGACAAGAGGAATTCGTGAAATACGACAAAATGTATTTTACGGATTGCGCGAGAAAAAGTCATTTATTAAAAAAAAAAACATTGTGCGGCGCGCGAATTTGATAGAACAATATTTTTCTTTTTTATTAAAGCGACGTCTCGGCGCTGTCGAATATTCACGCTACGAAGAATTTGACCTATTTTTCCTCTGCGTCGGGTGAGGACTTCGGTTGGGTTCTTTCAGAAATTACATTCTCCCAAGGCGAACTTTCCTGTCGCTGGCTGACGTTTAAAGGGGATAATGTTTTGTTTCAATATTCCCGCGAGCACCCGCACACGGGGTGAAATTTTTTTCGTAAATTTCAACTTGCTGGGTGAATTATGCATAAGTCGAGAATGACAAAGTTGGACAAATTCTGAAGGGGTCTTTAAAATTTTCTTGTACATATTAAAAAAAAAATTAAAATTATTTATTTATGGTGATCTCTTTGCCAATATTTTACCTGTTAAAATAATATATTCAAGTACGCATTCTTGTAAGCTGGGTAATTCTCGTGTGAATACGAATAAATTTTAATGTTGTAGATAGTCGAATTTCAGTTTACCAGATTTTGTTAGTGTTCGTTACAAAGTTTGTAAAATATGAATATGGAGATTTATTATGTAGCTTTCGTTTACGTTAAACCCTCTTCAACGAGTAAAAGCTTTTAAAAAATAGAGATTTAAGTTGAATTTAAAAAAACATTTGAAAACAGTTACGCAACGTAATATAATCCTTACATTCTATTCATAATAAATGTAGCAAAAGAAAAAACTTCAATAAACATTTCCAACTATACGCACCAACACTTTCCACAACCCCGACAAAATTTTCCCAGTCACACTTTGCCCATCCAAGCCTCACTTCTCGCGCCTTTCAGTCGGCAGCTCCGCAACGACCGTCTCTCTTTCTCTCCGAAACGAAATTCACGATCGCGCCTACTCCTCGCGCGAACTTTACGTCCCTCGGCGTACCTTTCAGACAGCTCTCGTTAAAAGCTCGCGCAGCTGAGCTTATCGCCCGCGGTGGCACGTGACCGCTGGCCGCGAAATAAAAGCCGACGATGACCGCTAGCTCACGCTCTCGCATAAATGTAAAGGCGAGCGAGCCGTACCATTGGTTATCGATGAGAGTGAAAGAGAAAGAGATGGTCTTCTTCTTCGTCTTCTTTTTCAGTGCGACGGAATCGATTGTATTCATAGGGCAGCGGCGTGTGCCAGCGGCCAATCGAGCAAAATTAATGGCCGCGGTGTTCGCGAGAGGCTAATAAAAAGGTACGGGAGTTTAAGGTCGGGAGTGGCAGGGGGAATATTGTAAAATTTTCGGTATTTTATTGCGTGCTGTATGGCTGCAATAAATTAATCATAAAAAGAATGTTTGTAAAAAGGTGAAATGCGCGCGGGAGAGTGGGAAGAGATAATTTGATGAATAAATGAATGATGGCCAGATATGTTTTTATTGTGCATTTGCGCTGGGATTGAAATTCGTTTTTTTACGGTTCAGTGTTCGAAGTTATTTTTTCGCGGAATGAAAATGTTTTTATGAAAGAGGCACTCGTTCATTTATTATTTTGTTCAATCATTGACTCGGCATTACATAATTTGTTTTAGATGTTTATAGTTACAGGGATGTATTATTAGTGTAATTTGATATACCTTTATTGCGATACGAGTTAGATATTTAACTTCAATATCAGAGTTAGGTCTAATCAAAGCTTTACTTTGTTTAAAGATGATTTTTCGCAGCTTCCCTAAACTTTATCTTTATTATGAAAGTAAAAA
Organism: Torymus flavipes; assembly: GCA_030522905.1. NCBI lineage: Eukaryota > Metazoa > Arthropoda > Insecta > Hymenoptera > Torymidae > Torymus > Torymus flavipes. Next base: position 12,718 of record JAPYZO010003056.1, read on the forward strand.
CCTTTCCAAGAAGTCTATCTTCACCACATTTATTCGTAAAACTTTATTCGCGCGATAATTCTTGAACAACCTAAATAAACCAACATCTATCCCACTAACCAAAAAAATTCATATCCACCTCAATAAAGACCGCCAGCCAGCATAAACCACAAAGCCCTACCATCGACGACACCAAAAACCGCGCGCTCCGCGAGATCGACGATGGCTCATTTCACTCGAGGTACTTCGTCGTTGTAGCTCTTACCTCGACGTCGACAAAAGTTTATTTTCCGCGAAGCTTGCGGAAACTGCCCGTTGCACCGCCGCTTGATCGCGGTCCTTCTCCAGCACCTTCAAGGGATCGGAAAGGATCAGCGTAGAAACTGGTGCATCGACCGGGATGAGTAAGAGAGAAAGACGCAGCTGTTGCGGCCGCGACGCTTGCGTGGCCCGGTGACGAGAGTAGGGCTCTGGTTATCTCGGGGAGTGGTTAAAATTGGATTTCCTTTTTGCTTGGGTTGGCTTGTGGAGTTGGTTAAGAGGGTTCAGATTGTTTCAAGGTACAGTGGAAGGTCGATGAGATGTTTCTTGAGCTTTTGGTTGGCTGCCACTGAGAGAAAAATATCATTACCTTAAACGTATACGCATCGTAATATGAAAGATTGTAGATATATTGGCTTAGATCATGTAATTTCTTTTACATGTAC
>JAPYZO010003057.1:0-22938 GCA_030522905.1 Torymus flavipes
TTAATTTTCTCTTTCTACAATTATTACAAGTATAACACATATTCGGAACACGAATGGGCAAAAAGACCACGAAATACATAAAAGTCCTTTTAAACCCTATACCCATAACCCATTTCTAAGCCACAAAAACTTTCGGCCAACAAAACACGCAGCTCAAAATTTGAATAGATCCCTCGTTTCGCCAAGTGCGCACTGGAGAAAAAAAAATGTCCAATCCACTCTTCCCCCTCATTGAAAAGACATGGAGCTTCGCGAAAACTGCACCAAGACGAATTTTCTTCTAACGTGTACATGTACACGCCGTAGTGCTCCGAGAATTATTTCCTTCCTCCGCGAGCGCGCTTGTATACTTTCAATGAAAACGAGCCGCAAAAAATGAAATAAAGGTCCGGAGACGCGGGAATGCGCGAGCGGAGATGAAAGGAAATGCGTATGGCCAGTGGACGATGCGACGGTTCAGTGTATAAAGTCCGCAGGCTCAGCGAGGTGGAAAATTAGAAGAATGTAGTTAAGCTCGTGAATGCGTATTGACGAGGAGAGAGTTTCTGAGATTTGACAAAGATCGTGCCATTAGTCATTGGAGTGAATGGGCAAAATGGTCTTTTAGAGAACCGAATGAGCTCTTTTGCAGAGCTTTGTGGACTTCGGTCGAGCAAAAAAAAAGGAATGGATTGGTTCATCAATTGATGAAAAAGTCATTTTTCATAAAAAAAAATTTTACTCAGTACTTCATAGGTATATGCGTATATGACATTAACGAACGAAATGTATAAAGCGCACAATTATTTGAATAATAAACCATTTTAAATTATAAACAATATATCTGAAAATTTAATACTCTCCAACTGCCATGTTCCAACGAAGTTCATGCTTTTTGAGGGCATCGACGCTCAATTTCTCAACAAACCTCAAGCCGCCCAATACTCAATCATCCCTCAAAACCACCGAGATCGTTCTGCCGCAGTCTAAACACACTCATAGCACCGCAAACTACTAAATCCAGGCCTGGAGCTCGAAACTCGACGGAGAATCGCAGAATCGAGGAATGCGCCGGAAGGCCATTCAGAATGGCGAGCAAAGGGCTGCGCCAAAGAGCCGGCAACTGAGAACCCCTGCGGCCATTGTGTCCGCCCGGCCGGAACGCCGGGGCGGTCTTCCGAAAGGGCAACGATGCAGGAACGAGGGAGAGAGAGAGAGAGACGGAAAGATAAAGAGGTAGCGCGTTCGAATTTTAAGGTGCACGAGTGTGATCGAGCGACGAATGGCGCTTTAGCGAATGGACCCAGCCATTCGGACTCTTGGACTTTAACGTTTTATGAAAAGTAATGTAATTTTTCTTTTCAAAAGTTATAAAACTTGCCGAATTCAGAAAAACTTTAGGAAGGAAGAAAATATTTGAATTCATAGCTAAAAATAATTTTCTGTTTTTTTTTTTAAATAAAATAAATTTTTTAGTGAAATAATAGCGCCCAATTATATATCATAGTAAAAATATATATATCTATATTCAAGATATCTTTTTAATATATATTTTAAACGGCATTTTCTTGTTGATTTCTTAACATGAATGTAGTAATCATTGATATATTTAAATTTATATTTAAGTTTACTTGTCTGTGAAGTCTGAGAACAAATTTATTTTAATTTTTCTTACATTTGGAAAGCTAAAATAATGAAAATCTTTTAAAGGCAAACATAAATGTATATTCAAGCTACTCCTATAACTATACATATTTACCAATTATTATCCTTCCATTCAAGCATTAGTTTAGCCCCCGAGCACATAGATAATTTCAGCTGCAATTATTCTAACAAACATTTTTGCCAGTGTCATGAAAATACGATTTAAATTTCATTACTTAAAAGCTGAAACAATTTTACAAAACATTGCAGGAACCGCGAGCTATTATTAAAACTTTTCCAGTGAAAAGGGCAATTTTTAATACAATTCTGAGTTTTTACTATAGTTCAACGTGAAAAGGCTCCATTAAAATATGTGAATATTTTCCCTCGAGCAATTTCCGCGTTTATTTAAAACCTCAGCTTGAACAGAGAATTTTTTGACTTTTTGATACATTTTCAGGGCATAAAATTTTGACGTGCAATAGAACGTATTGCAAAACAAACGCTTTTTACGACCACACGTACGCATCTCGTAAAACGTACTTTATATATTTAGAACATCATAGAGGTAGACGCGTTACTCGCAATTTTTCTCACGTTTACCAACCTGATATTTCATAAATATTGTAAAAACATTAAAGCTCTCGCTTTTCGAAACACACAATCAACGTATCACAATAATCTTTATATTCAATATATTCCGAATACAATCAATGCGTTGTACATGATCACACGGAAATTGACCCCCCGACCAACAGGAAAAAGCTCTTCTGATACCCATGTAACACCGAAATAATTACAGCGTCGATGCTTATCCATGCATTAATCTTAATTTCGCTTGTGCTGCGCCCACCCTCCACTTCTCGTGCACACTCCAGAGGCAATATTCGCTCGTCTGGCGTATCCCTTTCCCAGCGACGCGTCATTATATAAAGTATTTTCCGCGCTGCCTCGTATATATACGCGCGCGTGGGGGTGCGCACGCGTGCTTGCACGCTTTATACGCTCCCCCGCTGCTGACGCTCTTGGGAGGGTGAGCGAGCACCCGAAATTGATCCTGGAACAAAACTTGAGAGAGCGGGGGAGGGGGGATAGAGAGAGAGAATTCTACCTTCATGCGTATGGTGGAGGATTCGGTTTTATTATACGTAGGATTTGAATAATTTGAAAAGCTTTTAAATTGTTTTTTTGATCCGAAATTAAATTAAATTAGTTGATATTTCAGTTATGTGGGATACTTGTACAATGCAATAAATTCATAATAGTATTTAACGTTTTCGCAATATAATTTTGTTCTTATAAAAGAGAGAAAATGCGTGGTTAAAAGCTCTAACATTCCATTCATTGACTTTAAAGTTTGAAAATGCTGCAGTAAAACAATGAATCAAGATGATACGAAGCGGGCCATTTCTCACCGTGTCTTTCTCGCGCTCTTTTTCACGCCTTTCTTCGTGCCCCGTGTCGGCGTTCACGTTATATACCAGCAAAAACTGACGAGGGTTTTGCGGACTGCCAGTTCGCCGCTTTACCGTAAACCGAAATTGATTTTTCGCAAGCTATCCAGTCTTATATGCCTTATCCGCGTCTCTGATCAAATTTTGACATAAATTTAAATACATAGTATAGTAGATTTTTTACGTTGTTTTTATCTACAAGCTAGCTTCTTTATATTTTATGGGAGGGGAAAGTTTGAATGAAGGAATAAATTTAGCTTCCGCTTAAACTAAAAACTAACTTTCAAACTGGACTATCCCGAACGACAAACATTTATCAGGGTATAAAGTGACATATGTCTCTCTCCCTCCCTCTCTCTCTTTCTCTTTCTCTCTCTTGACTATTCCACGTGGGTCGAATTATTTGTACTACGAAGTTAGATTCTAAAAGGGGCATGGTTACGCTGCCTGATTAGATTTCGCTGTCGACATGAGATCGATAACGCACAGAACAACTAAAACAAACGACAGATAATCAGTTAAGTTTATGTTTACCGTAAAAAGTATGTTTCAAAAATGTTGATGGTAGATAAACTGCCAAAATGTCGTTTTTGAACACACTACACGTGAGCTATTTGCAAACAAATCACAAAATGGATAGAACTGTTAATATATTTAAAAAGTGGAAGCTATACATGAGTTTGCCATAACTTATTTCATAATGCAGTTTTCCGATTTCTCATCCTTTTACGAGAATTAAGAATCCTAAGGTATTGTTTGATGGTCTCCCTTGTTCGTCAACAAGAAGAGAACAATTGGTTGTAAGAAGATTGGAAGTAATACAAAAGAAAAACAAGTATATATAGTCGGAAGTAAAAGTGAACTGGATTAATTACTCAAGTTTATTAAGAAGCAGCTCCCGTGAAGATTTTAATTAAATTTTAATTCAAACAGTATATTATAACCAATATTTTTTAATAAGGTACTCAATATCTTCTTAGTTTGAACTACTTTTTTTTTTAATATTACAAAAAAGTAAACTGCAAATCTCAAAGTGCATAAAAGTGACTCATGTTGTAATTAAGCGCCTTTATTTTATCAGCCTTATATTCATAACTTTTATATGTATATGCACAAATCTATAATACTTTTAACTATTATGTGTCATTTTTTTTTTCAAGTAATTTACTGCTGCTATTAGCCTGCCGTGCTAAGGATAGAAATCAGACTAACTGAAGACCAGACGCAAACTAGAAAACAGACCCTGTAATTGGTATGAGTGTGCAATGCAATGCAGGAACCCATAAAACTGTCAAAACAGGTAGCTTTCTGGAAATAGAACCTTTTTTCTGAGTTTAGAGCGACAGGCTAACATCAGCAGTAAATTGCTTTAAAAAAGTCTTACATTCAATATATTACATGCCTTTTATTGATTTTAAGCACCTAAATGCAAATGATATTTTGCTCTGTTTGATCAGTTTCTCTATGAACAGTCAAAAAGCAACACGCATTAATTAGTCTTGAGAAATTATGTGGTATCAAAACGAAGCACAAAGCTTGCTTTTCTTGGTATTTCCAGACATAAGGGGCTTAAATAAAAGTTACTATACATTGTTGTCGACTAATTTAAATTTGATGCATACTTATACACAGACCATTAATGCAGTTTACATGAAATAGTATAGTAACAAAGACTGCTTGAAATATCTTCAAAAAGGGGAGCCAAAAGTCTAAACACATTTTACAGCACAAGCTCATCAGGATTTAGATAGAGACTCATCCAACGAAGCAGGCACCTATATACTCACACTATCATAGTAACCAATGGGAAAAGCCATTGCCGTGGCGCACCGCTACTTAACGCTAACCACAGCTGGACCGTGGAAAGTAGAGCTTTTCCCGCAACCCCACGAGAGAGTACGCAAGTGGAATTTCGCGTCCGCACTCGTTTAATCGTATCTCGCGATTCTTTTATTCAGTTTTTTCGCTGCGCTCCTCTTCCCTGGCTTTATACTTAGCTCCTCCCAGACCTCCTAATATCTCGACTTTCGTTCTTTTTTGCTTTTCAGTGTTAACTGATTTTGGTCGGAAACGAGAAAGAAGAGTTTTCACCGCTCTTAGATAGCGAAAATTATCCGAGCGGGTTATTTTACTAAAAGAAATGTACTTAACGCTGTAATGGTGCGACGCAGTGGATGCTGATGATATTGCATAATCTTATGCAAATAATGATATGAAAATGCAATTTTACGCTTATAATGAAAGTCAGGTAACATAAAACCAATAATAAAAACATAAGTGTATATCATATATATCTAGTTAGATTTATTACCGATTGATTATAACAGGAGACCTGTTTATAATGCGTTTGATTAAGTACTGATCCATATAATTAGATATTACAAAGATTTTAATGAAAAACTATTTATTTTCCTAAGGCTAAATTAACTAAATAATCTTTACCGAAAAATAGCCACTTATCCAAATATCACTGGGCAAATATTTTCTCAGAGACTAATATAGAAATGGTTCTGCAACCTCTCGGATAACCGAGACAAAAATAGGTTGTAATCGATATATGGAACAAAGGGGAAATTCGGCAGGGCAAAATCATTTCCACCCTCGCCGTCCTACTCATTTTCCCTTCCACTTTCGCATTAAGATTAAATCTATTTTCTACGTGTCCTATATGGTTAATTAAAGCTAACGACCAATTTCGTGTTACATACAGGAAGACATTTTATTTTCCCTTATATTTGAAAAATAATTCACCTATAGTGTGGCAACCCATAAGCTTTGGTGTCATTTTGTCCATTATTATTTATCTCGCTCCCAAACACTTGTTACCCTTGTAATACACAATCACAAAACCCCAGTAAAACTGTTAAAAAAAAAAAATCATCAAAAAAAAAAGAGAAAATATATATTACACATTGAAACGAAAATATATAAAGCCACATTCCTGCAGAGCGCATTTTTCCATCCCGTAATAACGAAGTTTATACTTCATTCGGAGAGGCGAGAACGAGCTCTCCGTTTCTCGTCGTAAAAGCGACGTGGTCGCTGCTGTTTCCGTCCTTTTCTGGAGCCTCTCTTTCTCGTCAATTTGTAGAGTGAGGGAGAGCAAAAGTCGCAGTATAATACGCATGCACGCGCGGTCGCTCATTAAGCAAAAACAAAAACAAACGAACCGCTACCAAATGGTCCTGCAGTGCGTGTAGCGCGAAAACTACTCGGCAGCGCGCGGAACGTATTACGTGCTATATATGCGAAGGAGGAGGCCAGAGTGCGCGGGTGAGAGACGCTGAATTCATGTGTATGTGTGTGTATACATGTATTGCGCGCTGAAAGCCGAGTCTTGTTACTTTGTTTCGGTTTTGGCTCGTGAAACGCGTTGACGGGAGCTGGCATCAGTGGTGAATTTGAGAGAACGAAGGTGTAACGATTTCCGAGGCGAAATATAGCCGGGGATATAGTTTCTCATGTTTTATACTTCGCACTGTTGAAATCGTTGATACTCTTTAAATTGTCGATAATTGTTATGATTAGCTTATCCTATAGCAAACAAAATAAGATTCTTAATATGTAGAAAATAATAAACTTACTTAGTTAAAATAATAAAGTTATTTCATAGTTACATTTTTGTGACTACGAAATATCCCAAATTCTTTCCAAATTGCTGCTTAGAGAATGTTAATAGTTTCAATACTAAAACTTTTGTGTTTCTTAGACCGTAAAAGAATGGTCAAATAAAAGGACCTATACGATAATTGCATAATTATTTCGCAATTATTGCTGCAGTTTATTCAAAAACTTGCCAGAAAACTGAACCCCAAACATCCTTGAAACGGCCAGTACAACTCTCGTTCCGTGTATGGCCAAAAACAACGAGCGCGCGCATATAATTAAAGACACTTTTTCTTCCATTCCACGTAATAATTGTCCCCGCTGCATGGTTAACTTTTGCAAACGGATATAACATGACTTTATGCGCCACGCAAATGTGTCGGGAGGTTTGCGCGTGCGCTCATTAGACGAAACTCTTCCCTTTCGAATGAGACGACTAGAAGCTCGACGGCGCTGCTTTTTTTCGCCTTTTCCTTTCTTCTTACCTTCCGTTTTGTGTACACATGCCACTTTTCCAGCGTTCCTTTCTCCTCGGTTTCCCTTTCACGGTCATTCACTCATTCTGCGCGCTTGCCGCTTTCGTCCGTTAATTAACGAATAATGTTATTTCATTCATTATTTCACATTTGCACGCGCGTTTACTTGGGGTTATCTTGAATTATTAAAAACGGTAAGTTAAAATTCACTGATATATTGTGATTTGGAAGGGCGTTTAATTAAATCGTATTTTTAATTATACAAACTAATTAAAACTATGGCGGGGCTTGCAATACAAACAAAATTTAACATTATAGTATAAATGCCGATATAAAATGAGCGGGTCAAATTTAAAGTGCTCTTATTCGAGAGATTCTTGAAAAGAGTTTTATGAATTGAAGTTATTGAATAATAAAGTAATATGGGTGAATTTTTATTGGATGGTAAAGGATCTCTTTTTAAAAAGGGTTTTATAATCATTAAAAATAAAGAAAACTATTATGTATATAATAGACATGGTAAGAACCTTGTTCAGTATCTCATATCCTCAATTTTATCTTTGTACTAAATGTGAAAGTATTGTTTATTTATAAAAAATGTATTGTTCATTACGAAAACGTACTGTAAAATTCGCATTATTTCACCATTCATTTAATTACTTGCTGCAAGCCTTTCATAATCAGCTCTTTTCTCCTTACACTAATTCGCGTTAATTTCGCCTTTATCTTTCCCTCCTTTCATTTTTCTCCATTAAATTTTCTCCTGTTTTCCTTTATTTTCCTTCCATTTAGCATTCTCCTCGGGAGCCTTTTTTCATTATACTTCCGTCTTGTGATTATATTTCTCTCATTAATTATGTTCTCTCCTCATCGCGTACATCTCAATTTTTATCGAATATTTTTCCTCGAATATAGCGACTGACCAAATTTATTATTCTGCCGCGCATTCATTCCTAGGATGAAACGATTAGCCCACCTTACTCTTGCCTGGACTTTTGTTTTATTTTTCAAGTTTAAGCAAAGGGAATTATGGCGAGTCGTGCTTTTAATGCACGCCCTAATGAGCTTATTTATCTGAATTTAATATGCAAACACAAATAAAGTTCTTTTCGTTAAACATTTTTATCTTAAATATTGTAAATTTATATATTGAATCTTTTGAATACACAACTATAAATTAGTCAGTATTTTAATTCTAATTTTAAATCATATTATATATTAAAAATGAATGCCATCGAAGTTAACTGCACCTTATTTATTTGATATAAAATAAAATATTTTCATTATAGCCGTATGCCATTTACGAAAGGTATCGTGGTATTATTATTATTCTCATTATCCTCATTATTATCATTATTATATTATAGCTGACAGCATAAGTACAGTAAAGTTTTAAAGTTGAAGTATCTAAAAAATGCTTTTTAATCTCGGAATATGTAAATTTTATTCAATGCCATCACCTGGAAGATCTAAAGAAAAATTTTCTTAAACTAACAAAAAGAAAGCTCTGCGAGCAAGTAAAAGGCTACTTATAACGATAAATGAAAGTATAATGCAAATTATGCAAGGAAGTGAATCTGGATGCCAGCCACATAATAAGGATCCCAATTGCTCAAGTCAATGTAAAGAAGGACGCATCGAAGAATCAAATTAGATAAGAGACCTTTTATGGTCAAAGTGAAATATGACTACTGTCTATACAAATATAATAAACTGACAAAATTAGTCATAATATGATTATCAAGTACCTGAAAAATTGGAGGATTTCAATAAATTGAAAAACGTAATCATAAACTTCTCATCTCAAATTTACAACCGTATATGTCATTTTAATTTTTGCCGCTTTTGAAACTCGATGGATATTCAAAGTAACTTTATTTATTATTCGAAATATGAACGCGTACACGATGCATATTTTTCTCTCTAAATTATTATTAGGTGAGTTTTATGGGACATTTAATGATGCGCTAATACAAGCGCACGAACATTGAATAAAACTCTTTATGATGAGTAGTAATTACGTAGCGTCGGTGTTTCCAGAAAGCACAGAGTTGGTGTTATATTGCGATAATGAAAAAACTTCAGTTCCAATTTTCGATGTCGAAAGGAAAAGCAACTTTTCGTTGTGTTTTGCAAATTATTAATTCAAATAAAAAATTCAGTTTAATGTTCAGCTTGTATAGACCTATGTAAGTATCTTATACAATTTATTTGTAGTTGATAACAACAATAATATAATTATCCATCAATTTCCGAGCTATGAATTAATACAAATTACTTATTTTGAAACAAAAATAGAATACGTTTATTATTTAATCAAAACCTCTTTTGCTATAACTTTTTGTACAAATTTTGTAAATATCATTTAACAATGTACTAATAGCATTTAGCAATGCTTTCTTTATAAATAGTTTGTACATACAATATAAAAATGTGTTACATGCAAAATATTCATGTATATATGCAGAAGAAATGCAAAATTCAATTCAATTCACCTCTCTTATTTTAAATATCATTAAAAACAGAACCCTGGCGGAATACTAACCAAATTAATGTGAAAAGAAAAACAACTGTAATTAGCTGACATACAAGTGCTGCAAATTTAATTATTAGTGTTTCCAGGCGAGAAAACTATTATTAGTGCCGTCCCAGAACTGTCATGCAAAATTAAGTTATTATCCGATTAAAATCCACTCGGCATTGAGCGAGTTGCATATGTGTGCGTGTCTATACATATATGTATCAACATTAGGCAAATCCAACATTTTCCAAATTAACTTTGATTAATGTAACCTGCTACCATTCTTAATTTTTCTATATTTACAGACAAATATCCACATTGTTTTATTAACATTAAAATTATCAGAAAATTATCAAAATTATCATTGACGAAATTAAACATTTAAACAACAATAAAAAATATCTTCGATAAAAGTTTAATAAGAAATTTACAAAGATTTAAAAGATAATCCTTACTCACGTTTCTTTCCGTTAATGAGACTTCAGAGTCTGAACTTGTTTGAAACGAGAAACGCGGAGTTGCAGATAACAATTACAGACTCATCAGTCGATTAACGAAGGAAGCTATTAAATTTTTTCTTTGTCTACCCTTGTGACGTATAATAAAATTTCAATTATTTATCGTATTCTCTCTATAATTTAGTTGACCTACCGTAGTATTGGCTTCCTCTCTTTTCTCTATATATTCAGAACTGCATCTTTAAAGACTTTTCTTGGTTGCAGTTTTAATTTTGTTTATGTAAGAAATTTAAAATTTTTTAAGTTTATGCATTTAGACCAAAGAATCTTTTTATGAAATCGACAAAAAGGACGGTATACATTTAAATCTATATACATACAACATAAGTAATGGAAAATTCTTCATTTCTTCATTAGCCTATAATGAAACAAAAATGTAAGTTTGTAATAATTATAGTATATTATCCTAATCTAACTTGTAAAGAACCATTGTAATCGATTATTTGAAAAACAAGTCATAGAATAATAAATTACAGAAAAACCTACGAAAATAAAAAACTAAAAAACTTTAAAAAGGAAAAGAAGTTAAACGTTAGTAAGCACATAGTTATAGATACTTCTGTGCATTTGCACTCTCAAACAATTTTTATTTATTTATGCTATGCAGTTGTTTGAGACTTTATGTAAAATTGTCTATATTTACAAGCACAAGAGCTCAGTGTTATAAGTTATTGAAATTGCAATTCGGCAAAGCCTATAAGGGTACGTTTCAAATTCCAGATTACTACAGCTTTATTCTTCCCTATAATCAAAATTTAGAATTTCATAATTTTCATTTTAATCGTAATCCGTTCAATACTCAATTAAAAAAAATAATAAATTTCAATCTGCTGAACTTGAATTAGAGATAAACTTGATCCAATCCAATCGAGCGTTAATCGTAAATTTATATTAAGATGAAACCAATAATGTTTGTACATTCGTTACTAATCTGAAAAAATTATTCTACGTATATTTTGGATTATTAACAGAAATTTAACATAATTATAAACTATTGGCATTAAAATTATTTATTCGTTTTTATATTTTCATAATACTTGTTAAGTAAAAGAAATCGCTTACTTCATTTAAAAATCATAAACTTCACTCGAACATCACGTGCTCCGAATACCTACCCGAAAAATTCTCTCTCTCTCTCTTTGCTTATATATATTTGTCCGTGCTCGTCGCGAAACAACGCCTCTTTGGGCGGCGTTAGCAGCGCGTGGTCCCCGTTAGATATACTTTCTCCCTTCTTTCTCCCACCAACAAATTCGCGCGCCTATATACTCTATAAAACGATTTCAAAGTCCCTGGAAAGTGGGAGGGGAGCCTTTATACCTTCTTTTTTCTCTCTCGTTTCACAAAGGAGATTTTGCACAGAGATACGGTTAATGGGGAGGGAGAGGAAGAGAGAGAGCAAGCGCAGTTTCGTAAGCTTCGGCTTTTTACGCAACGCGCCGGCGAGAATTAGCGAACGCGCGATCGTTTTAGAATTGAATGAGTATACGTAAGCATACGGCTGTTGTCGGGCTGAATGAGAGGGGAGATTTGAAAGAAAGCCTTCGACGAGATAATGAAAGAATAGCGTACACCTATAATGATCATCGGTAGTAAAATTGTTGGTTGAAATGGTACTTTCGAGTTTGCGCGAAATTTCTAATTTGAATGAAGTATAAAGGAAAGGCTGAATGTCAATTAGAATTGCTACACTTCCAGTATGTTTAATGTACGAGAAGGAGTCTAAAAGTATTTGGTCGTTTTCGTAATTCCAAGTAATAAAGAGTAGTTTATTTTGTAGAAAAACTATACCGAAACCAATTGTTTTTCTTGTACAATAACACAGAAAGAAGAATGCTGATGACACTACTGGAAGAGTCCTTGGATAAGTGGCGGGACGATCGTCGAAGGTAATCAGCGTTTGTCAGTATTTTCCTTACATGACGGAAGAGCAATTACAGAAGAACAATTAAAGAATGATAAAAATTGGGTAGTAGACGTAAAAAGGTATGTAACTGTAAAAGGTTACATGCCTCATAGAAGAGAAAGAAATAATGATAGTAATAAAGTAATGCAAGAAAAATTTGAAGCCATTAAAAAAGTTTTTGACCTAGTTTTTGACTAACGTTATTATAAAAGAAGCATCTATAACCAACCCTACAAACAACCCCAAAATTATTATTATTAATTAAGGGACGTAATACACAAAATAATATACTGCAATATATAGATCTTTGCTACTACGCATTTGAAAAGAAGGAAAATCATTTTAATTTCGTTAATTTCGACAAAAGAAAGTTAAAGCTCGTTTGTCTAATTTTATTTATTCATTGTAAAACTTTAAGTATAAGCATAATGACTATGAATGGTTCGCGTTGGAAATAGAGTTTTCAAAACATTTTTTTATAATAACGTTAATCTAAAAAAGAAGTTACTAAGTCCTTTTATAGCTGTTCTTTATGACGTTTAGTATAAGATGTGAAAAGGGATATATTTTTCTTTATCAAACGTATAGAAGGTTGAAGGTGAGAACTAGGCATGACTTTAACTTGATCGATATATCGTATATTTACAATATTCACAAACACAATAAAAAAGAAAAAAAGTTGAATCGTATAAATAACTCGCAACCGACGCACCACACGCAAACACAATAACAGAGCCGGAGCGATCTGTTCCTCATCGGGTCTCGCGACAGATATATCTAGACAGCGACACCGCAGGATCTTGCATGGAATGGAAGGTACAGTCGATAGCAGTCGGTACAGTAAATACGTCCACAACAAATATTAGATTTAATTAGAATCCGAAGCGCTACTACGCAAATACATGACCGTAACAATGACTTAAGCTTTTTTCTTGAATATTGCAAAATTTAAAATAATTTTAGACCATAAAAAAGGCCAAATTTTCATAGATTTTTTCATCATTCTTTTGAAATTTTTTTAATATTTATCAAACCACATAATGAACATCTTTATACGTATATTTAAAGTAAACAAAGTAATAATTTCAAAATAAATAAAAATGATTGTTTTGTTCTCTCTTTTATTATCGAATAATCGAATAATATAACTCAATATAAAAGCAAATATTTACAGATGTACGTAATAACATTTTTTATTATCAAGTTTACATTCGTTTAACACTATATAGCAATACAGATGCTGCAGTCAGATGGACAAGTGCCAAAATTCGTAGCGAGCTGGTAAAAGTTGCAGTAAAAAAGGGAGAAAATTCAAATTATTCTTCGTCTCGTACCGCGAAACATCAAGTTCGCTCGGTCCGTGCTATCCAGTCACGTCAGTCGATTTATCATCCAGGAATATTCCTAACTAAGGATCTTCCTTCAATGCCACGCGAGCGGCTGCGTCCATTATTTAAAAATAAAATAACTTCATTCTGATTGCTATGGTATGTTAAATCGTATTTATTCAACGTTATTAATTATATTTTATTCATTAAAAGAAAGTTATTTGATATAAATTGTTTTTAATATAATTAATTAAGTTCTCTGTCGATATTTCTCAAAGGATAAACCGCTTTTCCTCTCAATCGAAGACGTTTACAATAATTACAGATATCCGAAATATCCATATATTTTTTGAAAATCGCTTGGCCATATTAAAATTTTCCATTTTAATTGCTGTATAACAAATTTGATGTCCTTTCGCGTTAATAGTCGCTTTCAACGCGCCATTGCAAAAGTGGCCTACAACTCTACAAGCTCGCGCGGCTTTCCACGCGCCTGCGCTCCGCTTTCACCGCGAGGGGTGGCTGTGGTTTTCGCACGACCCTGGCGAAGAGACAGAGACGAACGCGTGAGCCCGACTAGAAGCAAAAAAAGGAAAAATTGAGCAACGCCGCATCGACGTTGATTGTTATTCAATTCACATAAAGCTTTTCAAAATCATAAATGAATAAAACCATTTACTTAATAAGTTTATGAAATTTAGAATTAAACTAAAATAAGTAATTTCACCATTAGTGGAAGTCATAACAATTGTAAATTGACATCTTTATTGCCGCGCGATTTTACTTATAGCCAATGGCTCCGCGCGCGCGCGCACGCAAAAAAGACCTTTAACTCGCTACAAAACATACATGATTGATAAGCGCATGTGAGACTTAGTTTCGCGAGTATGCGCGCTGCACTGTACAGCTTTGTACCTACTACTGTTGACAGAGACACATAAATGGATGACGCTGCCGTCGCCGGGACAACTAGGTATGGCCGACTGCCCGTTGCGTGCAAAGGTCCGTCGCACCAAGTTCTGTCTTTATCTACTTTGGCTTGAAGGGCTGACCGGAGCACCGATTAAAGTAGACTAATCGATTCGTTTGTTTTTTAACGATTAGAATTACTAAGCAGCTTTTTTCTATTGAAGAGTCTGACTTTGTTAACTAGAAGAGTTGGAATTTGTCGATTTGTCAGAAGTACAAATTTTAAGTAGAAAAAGTCATCAGTTTAAGCATATCAATCATCGCTGTTATCAAGCGGAAATTTGAAGTTCTTCAATTAATGAAATTTACGTGTTCAATGAATGTGCCAACAATAACTACAATAATTTAGGAACTTTGAAAATCAATAGCTCCTAAATGAATAACCATCTGAATATAATTAATGCAGAAAACTAAATTGACAATACTTGAAGTATCGAATTTAATTCGGGAAGCTGATAATGGAATTGGATTATAAACGATTTTAGTTTATTCAAATAATTCAATTACACATTGAACTCGCTAAGTGACACAGCTAAACAGATCAATATTTTAACCTGGCCCGAAGGTAAATTAACTTTGTTAGTGGAATAATAATTTTACGTGCTGGTAAGTATGTTAGAATTATTTATTTTACATTATATATAACGAATAGTTTAGTTTAAATTTCAGAAAATTATAAATAAAGAAAATTGGAATTTTTCTGGCAAAAAGCATACGATCGTGTAAGAAAAAAGCTTATAAAATTTTTCGATCAAGAACATCATTTTATTACAGGTAATTGAACACTCATACACTTCCAATTACTTTTCGGGCACTCGCATTGTAAGTACCTGCTCCATAATCCAAAAATAGAGCTTATCCGTGTTGAGAAAAAACGTCTTACATACATATATATATATCATGAAGAGCTTCCATCCGCGACGAACAAAGAAAGCCCGCGCGCGAGTCTATACTCTGCAGCGCTCTCCACGTTTCACGATCGACGAACCCCCGTTAATCTTTCCGTCTCTCTCGCTCTTGCGCTCTATCTCTTCCTCTCCTTCGTCCTTCGTCGTCGCGTATGCGCGCGCATCACGACGTGCATATACATATATATATGTTTGCGTTCGTCGCCGGCGGAGCAGACAAAGAGACGTTTGCGAGAGAGAGAGAGAGAGAGAGATAGAGAGCGCTGTACCCTGTACACTCGCCAAATACTTAGCCGGCTTTTCGCGCCAGGTTTTCGCCGCTCTTTCGCCGAAGGTCATCAGGTGCGAAAATTCGCCGGAAGAGGATGTTTGAAGACGGCAATAGAAAGGAGTGAGAACGGGGGAGAAAGCGTAGTTTCTTTGTTTTAGCAGCCACCACACGGCCGACCGCACACCAGACTGTTGCCGCCCTTTTCTGCCACTGCCATCAAGTACGTATATATCACTAAGCAGTATACTCGCCTCTACACTCGACTCCAAAGTGAGGTTAAGTCACTTTTTCCATGTTTATTCTTGCCCCAGAAAAACTAAGCTAAACCCCCTAAAAACCATAACAATAAGTCTGGTAATACATGAATTATTCACACACCCGCACGCACACCGATACACGCGCACATCACCCACACGTAGCTCGTATTAAGAGCGCGGGAGGGGAAGTGTGCTGTGCGCGCGCGGCGTGTATGATGTCGACCGGCGAGCTAACCTAACCTCTCCGCTCTCACGCGCCTCTCATTCGCGCAAAGCATCATCGCGTGTGCGTATATATCTATATATTACGTACATATATACACGCACACCTCGCGGGCGGGCGCGCGCACACCGGCAGCGGCACGGCGGCTCGACTGGCGTAGAAGCAAGAGCGAGAAAGAGAGAGAGAGAGAGGAGAAGGAACGATCGCGCGCGCGCGTAGTAGCAGCGGCTGCAGCGGCGGCCTGTCCAACTCCCAACCCGCGCCAGTCGAGGCACGACGAGGCACGCGTCGAGAAGGCTTTAAGTTGCTCTGCGCCCCGCGACAGACAAAAACGACGACGGAGACGACGGCACGAGAAATTTTCTGCCCGTAACTTTGTAGAGAGCATCGTGTAGGTATATATACGCACCGACTTTTCTCCAGGAGACGTATATGACGTATATAATATATATGTATTGCTGACGAATCGGAGAAAGGACACTAGTGTGTGTTGTGTGTGTCTCATGGTCCTTGGTGCGAGAAGTGAGAGAAGATCGTAGTAAAGAGTGCGCGCGGAAGAGAGAGAGGAGGGCGGCAAACGCGAGAATACACGACAACGAGGAAGAGAGGCTTTTCGAGATATCGCGCACAAACGGTGAGTTCGGCCCTTTATTGTTGCCAAGTGTGATTGTGTGTACGTGGAGATATGCCTGTGTACGAGTATAGTGTAGCGCGAGATGGAGAGGAGGGAGATTCCGTGAAAAGAGGCGGGCAAATTTCATTTGCGGCACGTGCGGGTGTCTGCTTTTTTTCTCCGAAAAATTCCGCCGGACGGATGGAAAAGAAAAAACGGAGCTTTGAATGTCTTTCTCGTTCGGATTTCAAATAGTGTCGTATCTGTCGAAGGAAATTACGATAAGGATTCGTCTTTGTTTATATTCGGGCATGATAGGTTAGGAGGACGCTGCTGTTTTTAAAAACAAAATTGTTTCAATCAGGTGAATAAAGTAATGGAAAATGTAGAGTATGCTTTATGATTATTATAAGCTTAGCTTTATTTAGCTTGCAATTAAGTATTTAATAAAAATTATAGATTTTGTCTTTATATTGCGCAGGACTTTTTAAAGAATATTGTACGTTAAATAAAATTTGGACTGTTTTGACGTGGCTTCTATCGCGTGAAATAAATATACGTATCAAGGCCATTCCTTTCTTAATGTAATATAAACTTTCCTTTCAACGAAAAAATCAATTCAAGTTATTTTAAGTGTTCGCATAATTTTTCGTTGATACTTTATACCGTCAATTGCAAATATCAGATTCTGGAACCCAGACACAGTCATAAATTCCTCAAGACTTATTCAGTTTAATCGGTGTCGTAATCATGCCACTACACACTTTCATTAGACAATAACCTTCTGTTGCTAATACTTGCCTCATTCAACTTCTAAAATTATCTTTTTCACTTTATAAACAATAGAAAAACCGTTCTCTCAGACACGCATGTATCCGTCAACTTGGTAGGCGCACTTAGCTAAATAAAAAAATTGGAGTCGATAATTATCAAGAAACGAGATCCTCGCACGGCGCACGCCGCCGGCTCGTCGTGTATATAGCTTGGGCGCGCGCGCGCTCGCCTTAAATATTGATTTCCACGTGTGTATGTGTGTGCGTGTATGTGCGTACGTGTACTTCTGCGCGCGCTCAGAACGTAATGGAAGGTCTTTGAAAAAAATGTTAATTGCCACTTAGGCCTGTTCGCCGCGACGTTTTATCGTGGGGTTTTGGAGTGGCAAAGTACAAGTGCGCAAGCTGGACGAAGTACTGCACGGTAGGGAATTTTTCCGGATCTGAATGTAAAAATTTTCGCGCAAAAGTTTTATTAACAAATCTTGAAATTTTCGGGTTGGCTTGTAATCAAATTGCAATACAATATGCACCAGTTTTTATACATTATGATACATTTTAACCTCGTAAAATCCGTCGTAAATTTTACAACCCGACTGATCGTTTCGTAATCACGCACTCAATTTTTCGGAAAACTCCTTTATATTCGGTATCCATTCATTACGTAAACCTTTGACGGCGCTTATCCCGATGTCTACTCCAGAAAAGTCGCGGTCAGCATGCGCGCGCTTCCGCGAACGCGAATCACCAGAAAGAAAGAAAAATATCAACAGCAAGAGTTTTGTCGGGAACGAAAGGCGTGTGTATATATACATATACATATAGGTATCGGAAGCGACACACCTGAGCATATGACACTGTCGCGCTCGAGAGACGTGTGCGGTATGTCCCCAGGAGTTTCTAAAATTAGCGAGAAATTCCAAGCCTTTTCCCGTGTTTTCCTTTCCGGTATTCTGGATTTGTTGTATGATTTATGAAAGGTCTTTTTAAATGTCAGTCGTGTAGCTGTTTAGCGGCATTTTTCAGGATTATTATCTTGTAATGATGCTTTATTGCTCATTATTGGAGATTGGGTTTGCAGCCGCGAGGTAATAATAGTTTTCCAATTTAGATGTTTGTTTCCTTTGTCTATATATGTACCAACGTATGCATGGCATCTGTATAGCATCTCCTTCTGAATAGACATTTATTTTACAAAATATTCAACTGTTATTGCCCATAAATGTTAGCAATTTCTTACCTCATTATCTTTCTCTTAGTTAATCATAAAAAGAATGGTCTATTTAATAAAAATATCTAGATATATTATGTTTCTAACGATACTTTATTTTATTATTTTTTCCACGCTCTTGCATATAAATATACAAATTGTGTACATGAAAATGCATAATACAAAGAAAAAATGCTAAATTCTATGCATGAATTGTTACCATACTTCGAATATACACAAAATCATATTACAAAGTAACATCATGATACGAAAAGTATTTACGTCTGCTGACGTCATGATGAAATCATATTTCAATGTATCAACACTGCTTATAATATTCTTTGCCTCCAATTGAACCGGCGAAACTTGAATTCACATTTTTCATATCAGATTCGATTTTGTCATTCAATTTTGCACGAAGCATTAAAGTCGATGTAAATTTTGCTCCGTTCTCCAAACTTTTTACAATTGAATGAACTGTATCTAAAATATGATAAAAAATAAGCAAATGTTTATGTTATAATGTAATATGTAAAATAATCTCAAAAACTCATGCAACTATTGACATAAATTGTCAATAATTGATAATGATAAGTATACTCAAGTTACCTTATAATCCCTGTACAAAATGCACCAATACCTTAACTCATCAGATCTAAAATACAAAAGACCATATTAAGAAAGTAAAGCGCGCGATGTACGAATCCTCGGAAAAGTTTGGAGAACCACTCAAAGGTACAGATATAGATGTACTCCTGAATAATTGAAGGAGTGGCGCAATTTACAAAGTCTCATCACTTATTTACCGGTTTCCTTTTATTATTATCCGGGATGACGCGTTGTTGGTCGTATAAATAGTCGCGGCGTGGAATAAGCCATCGATTAAATATTTATACCGTTATCGCTTCAATCTCAATACCTCCGTTGCATCAACAAATTTGTCTGCAGGACATCTGTATTGCCGACTATTTTGCGAAATCGAAACTTCTAAACTGAAAATATCGATAAAAATGGAATTTTCGGTTTATTTTCAGAACAGCATTGCCGCATTCAATGAATAATACATTGCAAAATTCAGGAAAGCCGTGTCATGGCTGCGTCTTTGCGCCAAAGGACTCCGCTTTTTATTATTTACTTTTCATAAAAAGCCTTTGATTTTACTTCACGGAATAAAGAGAGTTGGCGGATAAATCGAGGCGAAGTGCGCGAATTCGGGTCGAATGCTAATACTCAATCAACAGATTTGAAATATCATTTATTTATTTATTACGGCATGCATTCGAGCGCTCCGCATTCATAAATATTCATATCGACGATGCCAATTCAAGTTCTTTTTATTAATACTAGTGCGTATTGTTATAAAGCACTCGTCGAATAAAAATAAATATGCGATAGTGGATATAAATAAACTAACGTCATTTCAGGTTTGAAAATTTGGTTATTATTATTATCATCATACTTTGTTTTGTTTTGAACGAGCGAGAGGGAGAATGGCGAATTTACCAATTGGCGAACGAATCCGGCGGCTCCAAAATAAATAGGCGGCCGATTATAAATAGGCCCTTGGAAATAGAAACCGCATGAGCGAGTAATGGGGGAAACTTCGCGCGCGTAAACCTCCGCGTGGTGTACGCGTGAACTCTCGCGATCAAATGAGCTCGTGTTGATGTATAAAGTTTAGCTCGCGAGAACGCGAAAAATTTTGAGGTTAAGTTGATTGCAAATTGCGTATATTTAAGCAGGTCAATTAAAAATTTTAAAACTCAGCAAATTTATTGCAAACAAAAGTATTTTTTAAATAAAGGTTTAAATTCTTACAATAATTATTGTGATATAAATAAATAGGCGTTTTCTCACATAATAAACAAAATATTTTTCTAAAATAAAAAGCAATAAAGCCGAATACCTTCGCAAGAAATTAATAACTTAATAACTATTACTTTATATAAAATTAATATTTCAAAATTAAATAGCATGCTATGATTATGGCACTTTAATTACATTGTGTTTATTATGTTCAACAATTAATTAAATAAAATTAATTGCAATATCTTTGTCAATTTTAAAATTTCTTTCTAAATTATTGTCTTAAAGCCACTTGTAAGCATGATTGCCTCACACGCCCACGGAAATACTTTCAAAAAGAATCAAGCACCCAACTTCGATAACTTGGGTGAAAAGGACTCTCGGGTCCTCCTCGCAAGCAACAACTAGAGAAAGCTTAGTGCCTCTCTCTCGTACGCACGCACCGTATTTCAAGGTCTGACATTCGGCCAAGTGTGTCCCGAGCTTGTTTGTCAGGCTAACTTGCCGCTCGCTCGCCGTTCAGTCGTTGAACTTTCGAGCTCATCCGCGAGCGGAAAGACGCAGTCTCTCGCGCACGCGGTTTTTGCCAGCTTGTCTTTCGAGTTTTTTCGGAGAATTTTTTCTCACTCGCTGGAGAATGACGTCAGCGAGCGATCCGCGAGTACTTTAACCTTTCTTATCGCAAGAAGGATAATTTTCCAGTGGGAAAGTGGTGAGGCTACTTTTGGCTGGCTCAGAGATTTTATATATAATTTTAATCATTCTTTTTATGTTTACAATTTTAAGCATTCTAAAAGTTGACTTATTTAGCAAACAATACTTTATTATATTACCGTCTTTATGTAATAGATAATTTGATACGCACGAAAATGACTTACTTTTTTTATATATAATTGATACCGCTCTAACCTCAAAATCACAACTTTGGTATGATTTTTCGGCGCTCGTGGTATAAAATACTGTTTGAAACTAGTGCGTAAGTCGATTATTTAGATACACTCGTGTTGAAATGTACTATTTTTATATATAAAAATATACCAATTAATTTGAGCAAATAAAAAAAGTAAAATAAATCATAATATGTTGGTTGTTTCAGGCACTCCCCTTAGTTTATAATTAAAATGATAAAGAATCTTGTGAGCTAGGAGCAATCAAAATTAAGTGATCAAACTCATTTGAATTTTGTGACGTTCCAACAAGTTTTACATACAAGTTAAAAACTTACACAGTCAAAACAAACGGAGAAAATAAATAATACTTTATCACCGCAACATTGGCCTCAGCTGGTGAAAGGATTCTCTTAAAAGATTCGCTTATAAGGTTCTCTTATACCAGCAGTGTCGATTATTACATATTCGATAGTATCGTGAAAACATACATATATACTGTCGGGGAATATAGCAGAAATCGTTTAACGAGAAACGTCGCAAAATTCAAAAGAGTTTACTCATTTAATTTGGATTGGCCCTCACAAATTCGATTTATTATATTTTTATTCTTCAATATTTAATTATATTTTTATTTTTTTAAATAAAATTTAGTAACTTGTATACAGTTAAACAATGTAGATAATTATTTTTTTCATAACTTTTGCAGTGAAATTATATATTTCCTCCTTAACATTTTTTTATTCTCCTAAATTATCGGTACCGTATTTAAATCATGTCAGTGTCTTAACGCTTGGGATTCTTAAAAAATCATTGTCCTTAAAAAGAATTTCAACGTCGTTTAAAAAAAAAATTGAAACAGTTAAGAGAGACGTTGCATAACCGACAAAGAATAATTTTCAAATTACGAACGACACAAAAAATATGCTAATATTTTGTACCGGAAAAACTACTTTAAAATAACAGGTCAGTAACCCATTTTAGCGGAAAAATTACATAAGCGTCGTTTTGTTTCAAAAATCCAATTTATTTCTGAAATTGTGCTCTCTTACAAACCAGTTATTCAATTGAATAAAAATAGCATTGTCCCCAACGAGGAATTTTTAGAAAAGAATTTTTTAAGTGAACAATCACTGATTATTTAATAAAATCTTTTTTCAGATTCACTTCATTTAAATTAAATTAAACCAAATCGGTTGTTTCCAAATATCTTCGCTAAATTGAAATTTATTTTCGGAAATTGATATTTATTGTTGAAAAAAATCTGTAAATGTCGAGAAAAGTAGCAAAGAGAAATATTAAATAGACTGATCAATATTACAGTGGGAAAAATTTAATTGGACCACGACAAATATTATGAAGGACGAAAAATTTTTCGTTGCGATGAAGCTACCACCCTACTTTTCATTTGAGTGTTTTTTCAAAAGAAACGTGCAAAACACGAAAAAGTAAAAATTCACAAATAAAAATTTTTGAAAATTTCCACGCCAATACATATCTATGTATATGAGGAAATCTACAAATAACATTCAGTTAGAGCGACCACCAACTAAAAAAAAATGTTGTGCTACATCTCTTGAACAAGGTTT
>JAPYZO010003058.1:0-15708 GCA_030522905.1 Torymus flavipes
AGAGGTTGGAGTTTAGTGGGTAGGGGTCCTGCTATGATACAGCGGGATCTGGTCCATCCATCTGACCAGACAAGTTAGACCATCAACTTGGCGAGCCCCGCACACGGAGAGCTCCGAGTAGCTTTTGACATGGTGCGTAAAAAGCATTCTCCACCTCTTCGAGAAAAAAAAACACACACACACATCCATACAGACATTTTCTAAAATCATGTGATACAAACTTCTAACACCTCTAATCATGTTTCTAGATTGATTTAAAGAAACTTAAAATTTTACTATTACAAAGCTTCCTCTAGGAGGAAGCAAAAATCATGTCGGATCTTATATAGCTCAAAAAATCTGCGATTTTAATCGAAAAAAGAAATCAGGTAAGACCAAAGAACCGACACCACCAAGAGTCAGACGCAATAGCTAAATCTAGTGAAGATAAAGATGAGGATAATAAAGATGAAGATGAAAAGGGGGGTAATGATGATGACGATGATAATGAATCTACAGAAAATGATAGTAAAGATAGTAATTAAAAAGATGATGATAGTGACAGCAGTAGCAGCCACGACGAGATCGGCAATGATGAAGTTTGTGTTTAATAATAAGTTGAGTTACATAATAGTCAAACGTACTTCGATCAAAATGGTTTTTTGAATATTTTTGTGTATTTAATATAAAATATTTAGTTTGATTAAATCAAACATGAAACTTGAATGAGAATTTGCTTAAATACTATAATCTCTTGTTATCACTGTAAATTCTAATAAATATACTTATCAATCTATAGATTTTAGCACTAACAAGATTACCTTAGAGATCATTATCAACAAGGTAAGAATTTGCGCTGTATTTTTACGGTTTTTATTATTTTAAAAAGTGGTGAGTCTCGAACACGAAGCTCGAATTTTCGACTAGAAAGCCCTCGTCGCTCTACCATTTGATTCACAGCTGCCACCAGCGATGAGCTTTTCCAATCACTCTCTTATAGTAATGAAACATCTATGTTATCATACGTAATAGTATATTTTATCACAATCTTAATATTATTAATATACGTTAACTTAACAGACATTTTAACCAGCCAGAAGTCTTACTTTTTCGAAAAATACCTCATATGTTTTTCTGTTGTTCTTATAGTACTTTTTCACCATACCCTTGTTGAAAGCGCCGCACTTACGCTCCCTGTTCATAAACGGGAATGTGGAATTTCAGCCCGGTTATAGCGAAAAATAGTATATGCACCACGGGAGTAAAATTGACCAGTCTACATCTCGTGTTTGCCAATAACATTTACACGAGCTGTGGACTGTGAATGTTTCTTCCTTTCCAAATTCCTGAATTTTATGATTTTCCCCCATAAAAGTCGATTCAGATTAACATAAATTCGTGCTCAAATTTCTATAATTTACGATAAAGGAATATTACAAAAATATCAAATTTTGCGAATGATTGAGTTTTCCCGCATAAAAGTTGATTCAGATTAATATAAATTTGTGGTCAAATTTCAATCAATTACGATAAAAGAATATTATAAAAATCTTTACTTTTGCGAATAAAAACCACTCTAATATTCCTATCGTTTATTCCGTACCACTTATTATGTTATCAAATATCTAATATATTCTTAATCAATGATAAGAAAAAGTATATGCATTTATCCAACAACCGACACAATCCGTGAATATAACGAATATCAATTGTTACTATGTTTTTGTATATAACAGACGAATTACAACCATATAGAAACTACTTAATACTAATATATAATGTCTATATATATATATATATATATATATATATCACATATTACAATGTGTAAGATACATGCCATCTAAGACATAACACAATGAACAGGTAATTAATTAACACCTTAAGAATTAAATACATAGCCTAAGACAGATAACTCTAGGAGTAAAAAACAAACTTATAAATTAATCGATTTATAATGTATGATAATTGGACAAGAGTAAACCATTAATAGTCTTATTTCTAGACCTAGTTAAAGCTTTTCACAATGTTAGCCATAAAATTTTAATTGGAAAATTACAAAGATATGGAATAAGGGGTAAAGCTCTTGGATTAATGAATAGCTATCTTTCCAATACAAAACAAATGTTAGATTAGAAGATAAAAAAAGTACTGAAAGATAAATTCAAACGGGTGTTCCACAAGGAACAATACTAGGACCTCTGTTATTTATATTATATGTTAATGATCTATGGCTGGATATGTACAAAAATACTGTTATATGTGTTTACCATCATTGAACATAAGAACAAAAGCGTTGCTAAGCGACTAGTTTGTTGTTCTCGATTCGAGTTAGTTAGTTGATTTAAGACGCTGTTGTTGTTAACACGTATTATTTCTGTGTTTATGATCTTTAATAAACATACGCTATTCTTTTATAATAATAGTTTGTTATTATTTATTGTATGACACTGTAGTCATCCCTGGTGATGATACGTGGACATCGGCGCAGGAAAAAGTGAACAAATTTTTAGATAAAATAGCAAATTGGTAAGCTTCAAAAAAACTGTCTTTAAATACGATTAACGGTGTACATGACGGTAAGAAATTATTGTGATAGTATACCAAGAAAAATTAAAATTGAAATCCATAAACAGAAAATCAAAAGAGTTACAGACTACCTGGGGGTAATTTACGATTATCATGTGAAGTGGATAAACATATACAATGCATTATAAATAAAACTAAATACCTAATTCATATATTCGCAAAAATAAAAAAATACACGGACATAAAATCTCTAACAGTAATATATTACGCCTTTTTTCACAGCTGCATAAACTATGGTATAATCGTATGGGGAGGTGTTTACAAAGATAATATTATGACTCGTCTATAAAATATTCAAACTAGAATCTTAAAAATTATACACAAAAACTGTTTCGTACAAAACCCTCCGTTAAATGTAAGGCAAGTTTTTACTTTGCTCTAATGTATCACTACGAAGACTTGAAAGAAATATACAAAAAAACTTTTAAAACTAGACATAAGAGTATTTAACTTCCAAAAACAAAAAAGTCCGTTAGCAATAAAAATAGCTACATGGTAGAACTTAAGACTTTTAATAGTGAACCTAATAAGTTAAAAAGTTTATATGGGAGCGAAAATAACAGGAAATATAAGATTAAGAATAAATTGAAAAACTACATTGTAAAATCGTTATAATTATGCCATATATATCTAATGTTCTTATTGGTTAAAGTTTGAAATTTTATTATCAAATATATAATAAGACGTTACTTAGTTTGTAAGTTAGTCTGTAAGTATTCTTATATTGCGCCAGCCCTAGCACAGATAGTTGTATCTACATTTTGGGATTGCTTGCTTATATGTAATTTATTACTTATGTATGTAATTTGTCTGGTTAATAAATAAATAAATAAATAAACTCTCGTATATTACATCTCTCATTGCGTCTATAACAAATCATTCAAACATAAATAATAATCAAAACTTATATGGATAATCAATTACTATACGTTGGATGCATTGTTGTAGTATACAAATAAGATTTATCAGTAATCGCAACTTAAATACAAATTTTACAAATAAAAAAAAATTTATTGTTAACATCGATTAAATCATCTGTAAATTGATAAAATGTTACAAAGATACGAGCAATTCTTGAAAGAACTGAACGTTTGATAAAGGGCAGTTCTAAAGGGGTATACTCAATGTGAAAGCTAAAATAGCCTGTGTTAGTTTGCCAATCTATACCTAAAATTGGTACAGATGTTTCTGAGGCAAATAAAGTAATCGAACCTGCAGCTAACATATTCGAGGGTAGGTAAGAGAGAACTTCAGCATTATTGGAAGTCCACTTGCGAAGATTGAGATGACCTTGTTTAAAGAGTTGAATTAATTCATCTTGTTTCTTTAAGGTTTCTTCTAATGAATGTGCACCAGAAGGCACATTGTCTGAATACATTTCCGATCAAACAGCTTCAGCTGCCGATTTAATTGGATAAACTTTGCCGTAGTCTCCGGCTAATTTCAAAAGTGTGCGTATGTCTAAAAATGTCGAGCATGCCAATCCATACGTCACTGTAGTCAATCGATAAATTTGAATGGGTTCACTCTTGTTCGACACCAATTTGTCTGAACATTTTTTCCACGTCAGCTGAAAGAACAATTTTATATCTACGCCAAGCTCAGATCAAAGCCACGGGATCCTGAAGAAAATTAAGCCCAACGTGTAGAAGATCGTTGATCGAAATTCCTGAGTTGGTTCTGCTTGAGCCATTGAACACGGTACATAATGTAGTTGTCTTAATTGTTACCTCCCATACATCATGATGTGATAAAAAGGCTTGAAATTTGGTAGATAATGAATCAAAATTCGAAGAGAGAGACATATGACCCAAGTCAATGTATTCTTTTATGAATTCAGTAGAAGCTATTTTCAATTTTTCGTCGTTAGCGAAGTTTGCTTTGAGGCGATTGAGTGCGCGTAAAGCGGCAGAATGACAGTTTTCGAGATGAGCAGAGCTCAGATTTTCTCGTTCTTTCCATGGAAGACTTATTATATACCGACCTAACTCATCTTGACGAGTGGTTTTTTGATAAAAATCCTCGCATGCTTGTTCATCAGGCAAGTAAGATTTTTTCTCACTGACTATCTCCTCCGCTCTCTAAAAATCTTGTACGAGCTCCAAAAGTTTATCTTCATGCTCGCAGTTGTTCGAACAATGAAGAGATATTGATACTCGCCCTATTTCTGAGGGTGACGAAGAGAGATTACCTGTCAAGAACCATCCGAATTTGAGGCTAAGTGCTATCGGTTGAAGGTTCTGACCCTTAACAATTTGACTTTCAATGGTTTGTGAATAAACGCTAGCACCGACAAGAATATCGATGATTATAAATACCACCTACGAGGATGAGCTTTTAAGAGGATAGTTTTGGCGAAACTATAGAATCAACTTCTAGAGAATAAGTTGAAATAAGGTTGTATAGAAAGACAAGCTACTTTGGAAGAAACAGCAGCTGTCTTTTCACCTATACCTTGAATGTACGTGTGACTGGTTCTACACTTTAAATAAAGTAAGTTACACAAATATTGTGTAACAAGTGAGATTTGAGATCCAGAATCGATCAGCGCACGAACTTGAATTTTGATTCCGTTAGGACCAAGGGCATTACCCTAGCGATAGCTAAAAGTACTTCTGTACATTTAGTACTTACTCCACTATTAAGGGCGACTGCTTGAGAAGCACATTGAATTCCATTAGGAACAACAACTTTACCACAATTTTAGCTTGACGTATTTGTACCTGGGGCTACTTGTTCAGGCGTGCAGTGAAAACTTCACTTCAGCGGCAGACTTCCCTCTACACCCTGCTTACTACCTAACCTCATCGCAACTACGACTGCGGGCTTCTTCGCTTGCGTGCGTGCGTCTCTGCGTGCCTTCGGTACTGCTACTGCAGGCCTCTGTCCGAGTGCATGCATTTCTGCGCGCATTCAACATCGCTGTTGTCATTGCAGGCTTCTCTGCCTGCGAGCGTGCTTTCTGCGCGCATTCAACGGTACTGCTGCTGCTGCGAGCCTCTCTGCCTGCGTACAAGCACTTCTGCGCGTATTTATCGCTGCTGTCACTGGAGGCCTCTCTGCCTGCGTGCGTGCATTTCTGCTCGCATTCATGATCGCTGCTGTCACTGCAGGCCTCTCTGCCGGGGAGTGTGCTTTCTGCGCGCATTCACCGCTGCTGCTTCTGCATATTAACTTCACCAGATATAAGTATCAAGGAAACTACATTTCTAAGTCTCATATTAAGCTCACATAACCTATTAATTGCACATTCTGCAATATTCTTGTATATCCTATGGTATTTACAACCTCTCGCTTTTATAAATCTGTAACTAACGGTTGTTAGCTTTGAAATAGATATTAGGATTCAATTTTCCTTTCCTAACTCAACTTTTAACCCATATCGTCTCGTTCTGGCAGCACTCGGCTGACCCGACGATAATTTAAGTAGAGCTACATACTGTAGGACTACCTCTGTCCACGGGTGTAGCCTGAAGCGCACTGATGTGTTAGAGCGCGATTAGACTTGCAAGAAGGTCTCTGAGTATCCCTCATTAGTCTTGTCTGCTCCCATATTTCAATCGTGTTCAACCGCAACACTATTTTAGTGTTATCTTGTTATTACTATCTTTTGGTTGTGTTTATTCACAACACTACTCCCTCGTTCCCTTAGAAATAATATACGTTGAATCTGGTCATCATGGATGCCTTATTTGAGACCCAACAAAGTCTTCAGACTAAGATTTCGAATAGTTTCGCTAACTTCAAGTCTAAGGGAAAGGACAAAATGTCTCGTGGTCTTGCTAGCTCTCGACGTCAAGGGCTATAGGATAATTTTAAATCATTTCAGTCGAATCACTCAAAAATCCTGAATCTGAACGGGCTAGATAACACTCATGCTTATTTTAGCTCTAAATTACCTGAGGCGACTGAAGATACGTACTATGATCGTCGCGGTGATTTTAACGATTTCTTCAACACCCTCGATGATGCAGACGCTGACCAGAATTCCGCTGCTGGTGGGCGGTGACCCCTTCATTCTCCTACGCTTTGCCCAAAATCGATTTAGCTAAGTTCTCGGGTAAATATTCCGAATAGGAAAACTTCCGCGTCATCTTTCGCTTTCTCGTACAGAGACTAACAGATATCACATCCGTCATAAAGTTTTACTATCTAAGAACTCACTTGACTGGAGAAGCCTTAGACAAGATCAAAGGGCTACCAATGTCTAACGACAACTTCGACTTGGACGACTCTGACGGAATACTATGAAAATAATCGCCGTCTAATCACCTCTCATCTCTCAGAGCTCTTAACCGATGAAATCTGAATCTTCTTTCAATCTCAAACTTTTATTCAAAGAGACCTTCAATCCCTTAGATGGCCTCGACTGTCTTGATAGGGGCGCGCATAAGTTCGAAGATTTCAAGGAGAGAATGGGAGAGGCAGCTCGGGAGTGACGGCGAACCCCCAACTCTAGCCGAGCTTCGAGAATTTGTTAAATCACTCTGGACTCTGGAATCTATTGAGGACGGATCCAAATCTAATCTTAATCAAGCCAAAGTCAAATGAAAATCGGTAGCTATCCACGTAGCTCAGGCTACAAATAAAAGTAAAACTGAGCAAAGCAAAATACGGAATTCCGCAATTTGCAAGCAGGAACACTTTACATCCGATTGCAAAACTCTTCATGCAAAAGAAGCTTACAAGATAAATTGACACGATATCTCCGAGTAGAGGCTCAGCTTCGACTGACTCTTTCGAATCCGATGATTGAATTCATTGCCGAAATGAACTAAATAAATGTGAGTCTCAGCCTTTTTTCAATTGAGAATGAAACAATTAAAAAGTGTGTCGTCGTTTGATCGGTGTGGCGACCTTCATTTTAGCGCATCGGTTGCGTTGCCGAAATTCGTCACAGACGTAACACCTCCCTCCTCAGATGGTTGAATATTCTAGAAGTTAATCGCTAGTAATCAAATAATCTTAAGATAATACAATAATTTAACCTTAATTAATGTTTATAAAATTAATACATAATACTTTCTTAATTTATATAATAGTTATATCAGTCGCAATTTTCGTATATTATTCTAATTTGATGTTCGTATCATACAATTTGACTTATTCTAAAACTAGATCTACACATATATAAAATTATAAATAAATTATAAAAATTATAACTAATGTATCCTTTCTTAAAAAACGTGAATACCTAATATTGTGAAGCTTTTTAAGATTGATCTGTAAGGAAGAAGCGCGAAGATCCAGCACTTCCACTATATTTGAATTTATGAAATTGAATTTTTATTCTAACTATTGAAAACTAAAACAATTAAATGGATATAATGAAATGATTTATTTAATTTTTTTCGTTTTAAGAAATCATTCGGTTATTCCATCATGTAAACTATTTAAACTGAAATTATAATGAAAAATATAAATTCGTTATCTTAAAAAATAAAATAGTACACGCGTAGCGCTTATATTAAATAGTTTTATAGAGAATGATTCAAGTGATCATTCACTTTCCTCCCGGCTTAGAAATAATGAATAATTCCTTCTACAATTTTTAGACTGACATTTAAGGGCTTATCAATATTCAGTTTTTATGTTGAATTCCAGTAAATATTGTTTAGTGAGTTAGATTGCAAAAAGATGTAATTCAGTTCTTTCCTGGGATGTTGCCGTGGCTCTTGTTAGATTGATTACAATGGAAGATGATGATGGAAGGGGTGGTACGGGTCTGAGATTTACAACTTTTCTTGGTTTGAATTCTTGTAATTCATGCTCTTCTACGTTTTCAGAGTTCTCTTCTTAATGGCATAGATATGGTAGGTTTGGTGAAGTACTTCCTGAAGTTCGCGCGCCACTTCTTCTCTGATTTTTAAATTTGTTCCTGTCGTATTGTTGATCTTGTTCAATACTACTAGTAAATGTGTTACGGATATGAATATTGATTCAAATAGATGTCTGAAACACCCGTATAATTTTTGGAGCATATACCCTCTTATTATTAGATCCACTACCGTTTTCGCTAGCTGCATTATAATTAACGTCAGAATAATCCCTGAGCTTATTGGTCCATATTCCTCATACTTTTCTATTATTTTATTCCAAGTGCTTTCAGTAATATGAGTCAGTGTTTTTTCTCTTAGAAAATTGCTTATTAAGTCATCTTTTGCGGAATAAGCACTTTTTGTGAATTTTGCTACGGTGTATATGATGGATTTCTTTTCCATTGAAAAGAGTAATCTTTCCTCGAATTTTTCCAAATCTTGTTGTGTGTATATCCCACTTGTTGCTAAAGAATTCAGTTTTTCTGGTGTCCAATTTTTGATAAGTTTAGGTTTAAAAACAGTGATATTCTTCTCTATTTTCCTTGGCGTAGGCGTCAAACTCACCCAGTTTTTGTTTATTTTATAATAGGGTGGAATTATTGAATCACACTTGATCTGTGTTCCTGTTCTCCTTAGAATATGGGTTTTCGCCGTAAGAAACCAAGTAGTATTTCCTGATATTACGGGAAGTTCCTCATAGCACTCCTTAGCATGGTGAATTTTACCGTTTATCGGGGTACATTTTACTATGTGCACCGCCTCTTCTGCAAGCCTAGCGATATATACTGGCTTCTGCATAACGTTGTAGGCGAATTCATCTGGAAAATTA
Organism: Torymus flavipes; assembly: GCA_030522905.1. Classification (NCBI taxonomy): domain Eukaryota; kingdom Metazoa; phylum Arthropoda; class Insecta; order Hymenoptera; family Torymidae; genus Torymus; species Torymus flavipes. The sequence continues at coordinate 9,217 of JAPYZO010003058.1, forward strand.
GATGTAAGGGATAAGGAATTTTGGATTTCTTTTCTCTCTAACTCACACATTATTATTAAAATATTCAAATATAAGCTCTCAAATTGCGCCCGAAAATGTTTTTCTACATGCACAAATTTTGCATTTGTGTACACAAAAATATCTATATTAATTAAATCTTGCTGTTGATTCACATTATTATGGCTGAAATGGCTGAACATTCCGCAGTAATATATCGTCCGTCTTATTTCTATTTTACATTGAATTACATGATTTGATTTGAATTTCGCTAATTGTAGTAATTCTAATGTTGTATTGGATACTTGCAAGACTTCTTCATGAAAGTCGCATTCCCCGGTATCCACTAGGGAATATGTTTTCACTGCTGGGACAGCAGAGCAGCAATTGAATCCGGTTATGGCTTTGTTATATTTAATAAAAGTTAAAATTATATAAATTTTGAATAATGTTTTCTCCATGTCCTAAAACAGAAAATTATTTTACTATTTTTTCCTGTTAACAAGACTTAATTTATTAGAGTGTACGGTTATTGCTTTTCCCTTATAATCAATAGTGATATTGTTATTTTCATTTACTTTTAATATATCGAAAGGCCCTTGATAATGATTTTTTTTAAGTTTACCCGGTTTGGGTTTCCTAATTAACCAAACTTTATCACCATTTTAAACTGTATTGGATTTATGAATCTGTCATAACAATTATTAGATTTTTCTTTTGAAACTATTAAATTCCCTCTTGCTATTTCAGCAATTTCTGTTATGTTTTTTATTAATTTTTCTAAATATCCTTTATACGTAGGCAATAATTCTGATTTCTTTACTGGTTCGCTAGATGAAATTTATGGCTAGCGTGTCCACTCGTATTATAATGAAATTGTGCGAATTCTAGAAATTCATCCCATTCCAATTTTTTTGTTGAATAGTATATTACGTTCCTAGGCCGGGAAGTAGGATATTACATTCGCGTGTAGATTAACGTCCGAGGCTTCGCCTCGGACGGCAAACACGCCAATATGATATTCTACTTTCCGTCCGAGGTGCGTATACTATTTTTCTTCATACCCTGGCTCGAAAATTCGTCAAAATATGTATGTTTTGTGGCCGGGAAATTGCAGGTTATAGTCACGTCATATACTGAAAACACGTGACTGTAACATGTAACTTCCCGGCCGCAAAATCTGCATGTTTTGACGAACTTTCGGCCGGGGTATGATGAAAAAATTTTTAAGATATTCACATAATGGGAATGTGCTCTTTCTAGAGATCCATTAGATTGTGGGGAAAAAGCTGTTGTTTCGATTTTATCAAATTTAAATCTTTTAGCTATTTGTTTCATCATTTTACTAGTAAAATTTGCTCCTCTGTCTGTTAGTACTATTTTAGATGTTCCAAAAATTCATATAAATTTTTTTATAAGGGCGTCTAAGACTGATTCTGCCATCTGATCCTTTAAACAAGCTAAAATTATGAATTTCGATAATTGATCTTGGATAGAGAATATGTACTTATTATTATTTTTTGTAACATTAAATGGTCCTACTATGTCCATAACAATTTTATCAAATATTTTTATCGGCTTATCCGGTATAATCATAGGTTGTTTTGTTTTTCTACGTTTTAGTTTATTTCTTTGACAGTCTTTACAATTTTTTATTCTGTTTTGAATGTCTGATTTTAAATTTTCCCAAAAATACTTTTCTTTTACTCTGTTGTAAGTTCGATTTACACCTGAGTGCTCTCCTATTGTAGAAAAGTGATATATATCGAAAATTTTATCTCTATTTGAAATTTTTACATAATCGATATTATTTAAACGTATTATTACTTTTATATTTGAATTATTGAAGGTTTCTTCTAGAATTTCTTCTATTTCTGCTTGGTTTATATTTAAAATTTCAATGTCTTCAGATATACGAAAAATAGATATCTTTTCTTTATTTAATATTTCCTTTAATGTTGTGAATAAATTTACTAAATTTTCCTTAACCATGCTGATGTATCGAGAAATGAAATAAATAATTTCCTATTTTCGATGTTAAGAACATCAATTTCCTCATTCGTTAAATTTGTATTTAAAGATTTTTATTTCTTATTAATAAGTCAGTGTTTTCATATAGTGACTTATTATCATGCATTACAATATATACAATATTGTCATTTCTGAATTGAATGGAATTTTTTGAATATACAATATTGTTGAATTTTTGTTTCTCAGTCGTTATATTGTTTGTAGTACTTACATCTTGTTTTACATGATTTTTTGTATACTTTTTATTAAGATTTCTTGGTCTGCCTCTTTTTGCTTTCATTTTGATCCGATTATCGTTTGTACCTTTGATTTTGTCTTCAAGACGTATTGGTTTTGTTAATTGTATACTTCCGTTTAGTTCTCGTTTGTTTTGCGCTCGTGTAAGTACGAAAATTTCCGCTGGATTCCTGGATAACGCATCTGCATTTGCGTTTTGTTTTCCTGGTTTATAGATAACTTCAAACTCATAATCTGATAACTCCAGTCTCCATTTTTACACCCTAATATAGTTGACAGCTGATTTTAGCCATAGAAGAGGTTTGTGATCGGTAACTATTGTGAACTTTGTTCCGTATATATAATTTTTAAACGTTTTTATTGCGAGCGTGATGGCTAAAGCTTCTTTTTCATAAGCGTGATATTTGAGTTTCGCCTTATGTAATCTTCTTAATGCATAAGCTACCGCCGGGTCTTTTCCTATTTTACCTTCAGATAAAATCGCACCTAATGCAAAATTTGAAGCATCGGTCGTGATAATGAACGGCTCATCAAATCGTGGATATTGCAAAACTGATGCTGTACACAGTGTTTCTTTCACATTGTTGAAAGCTTTTCTTGATCTATTCCCCAAGTAAACTTTTTATCTTTTTCTAGTAAAATATTTAGGGGTTTAGTTATTTTTGCATAGTTTTTTATAAATCTTCTATAGTAGTTTGATAGTCCCAAAAATTCTCGAATGTTTTTAATATGTTGTGGTGTCGGGAATTTTGTTACTACCTCGAACTTTCTCGGGTCAGGTTTTATACCATTTTTGTTTATAATATGTCCTACATAGCAGACTTCTTCCTTAAAAAACTCACATTTTTCGGGTTCCAGTTTTAATTTAGTTTCTTTTAACCTTTGAGCAACTATATTAAATCTTTGATTTACTTCTCCAACGGTTTCGCCAAAAATAATTATATCGTCAATAAAAACAAAACAAATTTTTCAAATTAAATCTTCTAATACTGTGTTTAAAACTCTTTCGAAAGTACGAGGTAAATTCCTCAAACTAAAGAGGGCAATACATTGAATTGGAATCGTCCTAACGGACTTATGCTAAATGCTGTCTTGTGAATGTCTTCTAGTTTCATCGGGATTTGATGAAAACCTGATTTTAAATCAATAACATCTAATATTGCAAAAACAAAATATTATCGTTTTTCCCAATTCATCAAAAATTTCCGTGATATTCGGTAGCAAGTACGGATCTGGGATTGTTTTTTCGTTTAATTTTCTATAATCTATTACCAGACGCCATCTTTTTTTTCCTTGTACTATTTCTTTCTTTCCTACTACCCAAGCTGGTGTATTGAACGCACTTTTAGAATTTCTTACTAAATGATTATTTATTAATGTTTGTGTTTCTTGAATTGCAACTTCCTTCAGCTTATGAGGTAAAGGAAACTGTTTTACGTATACGGGCTTGTCATCTGTCAAGTTTATCTCATGTTTTTCTACATTACATGTTCCCAATTCGTCTCCTTCGATCCAAAAAATGGCACTATTTTTTATTACTAATTCTTTGATTATTTCTTTCCTATCTTTTGAAGAAATTTTGTATTGGATTTTCTCTAATAATTCTTCTTCACGATTTGCTATTTTGGGTTTGTCATTGAGGTCATTATTTTTCATAAAATTAATTTTTCTCACATTTAATGTCTTATGTTCGTCTATATCCAAATAATCCATTGATTGAAAACCCTCGGGTAGATTTTTTATTTCATTTGACATAAAATCATATTCCTTTTTGTCTCCGTACAGTTTATCATACTCTTCGGCATCAGCACTGACAGTATTATTTATTATTGTCAAAAATTGTTTATAATCTGTTATTAAAACTTCTTCGAAATCTATCGTTTCATCTTCATTTTCGAAAATAATATTTATATTATTTATGAGTGATTTTACATTTCCTTGATTATTTCTTAGAATTTCTTTATGATGTACTTGCGCTTTTTCTTCCGTTAAAATATCGTTCAAAATTTTTTCCTGCAGTTCACTTTCATCTTGTTTTAATTCTGGAATTTTATTTAAAATTTTCATAACATCATCATAAAGTGTTAATCAGAAGTTACCTGCAACTCATCATTACTAATCAATTTAGGTTCATAAGATATTGAACGAGATGCTTCTTGAACTTCTTCTGAGCTTCCAATGTTTTCGATTAATATTAGTGGCTGTATTTCTTGTTGCTTTCCTTCGTTTATTGTCAACTTATTTAATTTATTTTCACTTATGTCATCTAACATCCTCTTAATAAATCCTTTGTGTTCTGTTGTTATTTTTGATTTTTTTCTTTCGTCTATTTTTCGTGGCATTTGCGTAATTGTGTTAAAATTGAGGTTTAAGTTATTTCTGAATGTTGGCTTTAGCTTAATTTTCTGATTATTAATCTGTAAGTAGCCTTCATCTAGTCTTAACTTTTTTTGTTCTGTAAGAATTTCTACTCCGAAAATGCCATTATACGGGAGAGAAAAATTCTCTGTTTGAATAGCGTTATCTTTTATTCCCGATAGTTTGATTTTCTTATTTTCCAATGGTATGTTTGGTGGTATTTGACATTTTTTTATTATATTCAGCTGAGCACCACTATCGACGAGTAATTTACATATTTTATTCGTGTAAGAGTTCTCAATTTCAATATACTGCAATGCATTTTCCAAATTTAAGAAATACATTGCCATTCTGTTTGTCATTATGTTTTCATTTGAGACTTTATTTTGATCATTAATTATATCTGGTTCATTACAATCGATTGAATTTAATTCTTCTATTCTTGCATTTTTATGATTTTTCACAGAGTTTTCATTTAAATCCATCGAGTTTCTTGAAATTTGTTCTATCCTGTCGTTTTTCTTCTATTCTAAATTCCTGTTTATTAAGGCTTGTTTTACTCGCCGTATTATCGTTAAATTTTATTATTTTAATATTTGGAAGCTGTTCGAGTGGGTTATCGTTATTCCTTCTGGACCTCTCATTCCCAAAAGAAATTACTCGTTTCCCGAATTTCCTTGTTGTTGGTTTGGTTTCTTGCAGCATTCTTCTAATGAGTGACGTGTGTTTCTACAGAAACTACAAAACTTCTCCCTATTATTTTCCATTTCTTTGATTTTAAAACAATTTCCTGTGAAATCTCCTTTCCCTTTACAATAAGTGCAAGTTATCGACGATTCCAATTTTTGTAATTTTCTACAATTTTGTAATGGAATGATCCATTATCCTACAATAATCACAGCGAAGTACTTGTCGATTTGAACGTTCATTACTGCTATGATTAAAGTTTGTTGGACGGTAACTTGTTTGTTGATTTTTATTGCCACAGCCATGCATATTTCTTGATATTTTAGCACTTCTTTCAAATATATTTGATGATTCGCGATTTCTTTGGCCTACTTGCTCCATCAATTTTGGATTTTTTTCAGCTTTTTTCCTAGTTGTAATTATATTTTTCGTATCTCTGTTATAAGACATTACGTATTAATTTTTATTTTTATATTTACTTCCTATATTGTTTTATTTTTTTAATTTCTTCTTATTTATTTATTCATTTAATTATTTTTTCTACCGATGTTATAATTTTTAATTTTTTTTTTATATTATTTATTTATCTTTTTCCAAATTATTTATTTGTTTCTTTATATGTAATCTTAATATTTTTCCTGTGTTGTTAATTTCTCGTTTTGTAACTATATTTTCGTGATGTTATTGATTTATATATTTATATTTCGACTCTATCTTTATTATTGAAATATTTGTATTTTTCACTACTAATTTATATTTCTTTACACTGATTTCTCCCTATTTCTATATCATCTATTTTCTTCTTTTATTTATCTGTTAGTACCTTACAAGGAGTGTATCTCAAATCCGGATCACGGATTTTCTTCAAACTTTGGTATATGTGTCTACATACCAACATATGAAGAAAGCTGCAATATTAGATTCTAACGCTTTGAAAAACATAAATTATTGACATTTTTAGGTGAATTTCAAGGAAATATTGAAAAAAATGCTCTGTTTCATATGTTAATTATTCAGTCGAAAAAAACATTTCATAGAACAATAATGAAAATGCACTAAAATAAACATAAAATTGGAGCTCTTGATTTATCGGTTTATCAGTGGTTTTTCTTTACATAACTTTAAACTATCATAACTTTGGATGGAGTCGATATTTTTTAATTCTTAAAAAAGCAACAGAAA
>JAPYZO010003059.1:0-13400 GCA_030522905.1 Torymus flavipes
TGGAAGGGGGAGCAGCTAAGCCTCAAGATTTTGAACATGCTCGTGGTCGGAACTGTGTTAAAGAGCTTATAGTCCGGAATTAGATGGCTCTCATCTTCCATTGTCAATCTAGGAAGTGAAACGTCAGAACGAGCGAGAGAAGGAAACGGCGAGAGACGCAATTTTATACGTCCGATAAGTTCGCGCTCGACGGCAAGAACTTATTAGATTTATTACATTTTCTTAGGAATTAGTTTCGGATGAATAAAAGATTCCTTCGCCGGAGATATTTCGCGAGCTTATATACACTTAAAAGAATATCTGATTTCCGGAATGTAATTAGGATTAATTATTAATAAAGATATTAATAAGTAGTCACTTTTAGTCTATTGTTTATTGATTTTGACCAAGAGATATTTTTCACTTCACTGTTCGAAGTCGACGAAGCAACTGCTAAAATGGAAATATAATCAGGATTTTATATTCTTCGGGCTGAATGGTAGAGAAGTGCTCTATAATTATCCTTATGGTCGCCGATTTCAAGTTAATTATACAATTTCATTAAATAATAATAACTACATCGATTTTAGCTTTAGGTACAATTCAGACTCATATTTTAATTTCGATTCACCGACGATCAGATAATTAGCAAAAATTCTTACAGATAAAAAAAGAAACATCAAAATGTTGTGTTATTATAAATTTTCATGAATATTTATGAACTTATGAAACAAGGCTTATTGAATCAAATTAAAATCATTAACAGAGATAATGAAAATGTTAAATTACCGCAGCAGCGTTAGTATAATCAGATTCCTTCATCATGCATTCAATTTCCATCTACAGCAATCTCCGATAACCCGATAGTCACCCCAAAAACATCATCCTTTAAATAGCCTGAAAATTGCGGGATCAAAATTTCACGCTTCGCACCTCATATTCCGAATTTCACTCAAACGTGCACCTCAAACAAAGACACACACACACACACATACACACGACTCTGCAACTGATCGAACAACCAGCTACCGAAAAAGCGCGCGTTGCTCCGAGCCGGGCCGAACAAAGACTACATTCAACAATCTAAACAGTTTTTCAGCCCATTGTCGTCGAAGAGACTACACGCATAGGGCTGCCAGCGTTAATAAAAAAAAAGCTCGGGCGAAAATCGCTGAAGAGGACTGCGCTCACCTCGTGAATATAGAGAGAGAGAGCTTGAAGGTGTGTGTGCGCTTGCGCGGGTCTCTTTGTCGTCCTGGCACATATTGTCGCGTGCGTGCATTCCCGCTTGCCTTCTGCAGGCCGAGAAAGACAGATAACGCGGCAGGCCACGTGCGGCTCTCACTCGACGCCCTCGCAATATATACCATATATATACGTCGGAGGTATACGCGGGGACCCGCACACTGCGTTTGGGTTTTACGACAGAGGCCGAAAGAGAGAGAGAGAGAGAGAGAGAGAGAGCCTGCAGCCATTCCGCGTTTATACGGCGCGCGCACGTGTCGAATTCGGCCGACGCGTCGCGTCCACTAGGTATATACTGTAATTCAACGTGCAACTCCGTATATATACCGTGGAGAAAGACGGCCTTTGCGCGCACTGTTACACTTCGACTGTACCAGCGCGTATTAACCGTGAGGGCGCGGGCGAGCGCAATTTATTAGTTATAATTAGTAAACTTTCGACTTGCGCGCTTCATAATTCGCGGCGAAAGCTGAGTGGGGGTATGGGTAGGGTAGGCAAAGGTAGAGAGAGAGAGAGAGGGAGGGAGGGAACATATACTCGAGAACGCGCGGCAATTAGATCCTCCAGCGTTCCCTCTTCGGGCAAACATAAGATAATTACGCGAAGCCGGGCGCTCGTGCGCGCGTTCAAGGAGATAGAGAGGCAGAGAGCCTACTCTCCGTGGAAAGGCAGGAGGATCGATCGGCATACATTCACAGCGGCGGCGGCGGCGGCGGCGCGTTTATTGTCGCACGTCGTATAACCCCTCTATCCGTTCGGAGAAGGCGGAGGAGGATAGTCAGGACACACGCGGCCGTGTCGTCGTCGTCGGCGTCGTATAAAAGTTGGCGAACGATGCCATGAAATATGCATTATTTCGGACGACTGTTATAATACGCCGAGATAGCAGCAAGGATAAATTATATGCAAGCGAAAGAGGATTTACGGCCTCCCCCGTCGTCGGAGTTTCGCAGAGTTTCTCTCCCTCTCTCTGTGCCCTATATATGCATGCGGAGGGGCTGTTGCATTCCAGCGCGTTGCATGACATCGCGAGAAGCAACTTTTGCGCTTTCTCTCCCCCGTGTGTGTTGTATCTCTCTCTTTCTCTGTCTCTCACTCCTGCTGGCAGCGCCGACGCCAGAACCAATCGAATTTCTTTCTGCTTTTGTTTCGCAGCCTCTCTCCCTCTGTGTGTATCATATATATATATACACGACGCGCGTACGAGTTTTTCCGTCTCCACTGCAGCACGGGCGCGTAATCCCCGCGTCGTTCTCTCTTTCTGTGTGCACGCGCGCCCGCCCACGAGCCGACAAAAAGTCTATAACGATGTATTAATGGCTTGGATTCTGTAACAATGGCGCAGCACACGAGAAAGAGGGGGAGAAGAAAATCTGAGATTTGCGGCTGATAAGCAGCCGATAGCAGTGTATTGTGATAGATGATAGCGGCGGTGCAGGAGGTTCGGAGTGATGGATATTTCATGGGGGAAAGAGAGAGGGAGAGAGAGAGAGTTGTTACACTTGCGAGAATTCAATTTCACTTCCAACCCCGAGCTATACACGCGAGTACCACTACACGAGTATAATTTCAGCAATAAGCCCTTTATACATTATTCATTATCGACCGTGTATCGAGCTGATGGGCACTTTTACCAAAGTGTCCACTTTTGTATATGTGATATGTGTGTGTATATGCGTGTATATATGCAAATATACGAGTGTGCATCCAGTCGAACGAATTTAATGGATCGTTCTAGATTAATAAAATTATAAACAATTAGAGCAGCGTTTTTGCCGACTAATTTTCCCTGGCAACATATATATATTGCGCGCAGCGACGTTCCAATAAAATATACATTGAAAATCCGTGCGCAAATCGCACGCAAAATTCGCGAAGCGATATTAATATAATTAAAGCGCAAACTCTCGGCGAAATTCAGCGGCACCGCGTTAGAGCTCGTTGGAATTTCGCGAAAATCCGTTAAAAAATGTAGCAAAGCCCCCCTCTCTCCCGAAAGCCAGGGGGTGAGCTCGGGCTGGCACGAGCGCAAGACACATCGGGCACGATCGGCGGCGGCGGCGGTATAACGTCGGAGGGTGGAAAGAGCGAGAGAGAGAGAGAGTGGAAAGAGCTATATAGCCGGGGATACAGAAGCCGGTCATGCGTAACCGCAAGCATTTTTCGGACGACCTAAAGCGAACGAGGTCGATGATAAAAAACAGGGGAGAGAGAGAGTGGGAGCTAACGGGCAAATGGAGAAGAAGCAGGAGGAGGAATAGATCGATGGACCAAATGGATCCCTTGTCAGGAAGAAAGGAGCGAAGGTCGCGAGCAGGAGTAGGGCGCTCGCACGAGCGCGGAAAGAAGCCGAGGCACTATATCAACGCGACGCGCTCAGAAGGAGGGTGTGACACGCGATATCACCTTTTCCCGTTGGCTTTCTAAGCCGAACCCGCGACGTTTCTTGCCAACGTCTCTCTTTCTCACCTGCAGGGCTTCGCTCGCCCCGTCAGTCGTTCGCTCGCGCGAAACGAGTGACAAGGACGCTAAGTAGGAGACGAACGAGCGCGCGAACCCAGCAGATAAGAGCCGCCACCGCTGCTGCTGCTGCTGCTGCTGCTGCACCGCACTCGCACACAGCCAGCCGCGGTATTCCCGGGTATAGAAAAGTAGAAACCCGAAGCGCCGCAGAGCATTCGACAAAAGATCCGATTCGAAGTCTTGCTGGAGGGTGGGGGGCTATGTGAGCGCGAGAGATGAAGTAAAATAAAGAAAAAAGAGGCTAGGGAGGAATGGGGGCGAAGCGCAAGAATAAACCGCGAGAGGATGAAGAGGCTGACGGCGGAAAAAAGACGGAAGAAAAGATAACGGAGGCGAGAAAGAGAAAGAGAGAGGGAGAGCGCTTCGGAAGGAGATGGATGAAACAGGGGAAAAAAAGGCGCACGAGAAAATACGAAATGAAAGGAAGAAAGGGAGAAAAACGCGGCGCCTCCGCCACCGGTGCACAATAAGAACGACGGGCGCGAGCGGGGTAGGAAGAGGAGGAAAGGCACTGAGGAAGGAGAGATAGAGAGAAAGAGAGTGAGAGAAAGAAGCAACCAAGCGCACGAGAAAGAGTCGCCGCGGAAAAACGAGGCCGTGTTGAGGGGGAAGGGGGGAGTTTCAATTATGCGCGTTAAATCTGTCAATTATTTCCGGCTGGTCCGCTCTCCCGCATAATCCGCTGCTCCTGCGCTCGCTCATCGTAAAAAGTTAACTGTCTCACGCCTCTGTCCCCACCTCCCTTTATAAAAATTAGCATATACGCGCCGACGAAATGCAGATAGACCAGCAGAGCGCGACTCTCGCGGCCTAATATAAATTCTATGGCGGGGCCATTAGATTTAGCTCGCGTTGCATCTGCCGATGCTCAATGGGGGCTCTCCGAATTTCGTAACTGCGCGCGGCTGGACCTCGTGCACAATAGCGAGCGCCGCACGGACGCACGCTTTGATTGCGCGGGGCGGCCGCGCAGGCGTAAATAAAGAGATAATTAATAAGTAAATAAAAGGACGATAAAGACACTTTGGCGCGAGCGCGCCTGGATCGTTAGCCGCTTATGACTATCGCGCGGCATGCACGCGTTCCAAGCGTAGATTATACTTTTGGCTCCGGGAGCGAGCACGTGTGCGTGTGTTTGTGTATCGCACGTACACCCTCGCATAAAGAGTGCGTTCCACCGTGCCCGTTATTTTTGCCCCTAAAATCGACTTTAACGATTCGAGCACTCGCGTATACGCGCGTTTATTAGCCATTAATAGCCGATACGTCGAGCAATTATTCCATCTCGAGCGTGCAATTTTTACAGTGGTACACGCGTTTTTTGAGAGGGATTATTTTTGAGCGATTTAACAAGTTGAGCCTGCGCCGCCGCTTCCGTACACGCGCGTATATATAGTCGACGTTATTTAACTAACGTATTGTAGTTTCAGAAGAGCGCACGCAAGTTTGCTTTTCCGTAAAAGTACATAAAATACATCTCTGCGCTTGCGCCCCTCTGACTTTTGCTCGAGTCTCTTATTTCAGTTGATTTTATGCGTTTACTCCGACGAACTCGCCGAGTGTTTGCCTAGGATTTCCAGCAGATATAAAGTGATGGAGTACACGAAATCAGGCCCCATGTATATCTAATTATAGCCGAGAGAAATATTCTTTGAGAGTCGCGGGCGAATCGATAAATCCTTGATTTTTCCTTTTTATATTGAAAATTCAGCAAAATTTTATTCCATCCGTTATTGGAAATTTTTTTCAATATTGAATTATATTGTAAAAGTGTATTGCGTTATTCATACTTCTCTTTTCTTGGAAATATAACTTTTTACTTTTGCAGCAAGTTTCATGGCTTCGAATCGAGCTTAGGATTTAATAATGGAAATTCATAAATATGGAAAATAATGAAGTAATGCGATCGTTACGTAGTCCAAACATTATTAACGGAGAATTCGATTATTGAGTGGGATTAAAAAAAGTGAAGGGTTCTCCCGTTCGCTGACCTTTGTTCAAATGTGAATACCTACGACTCAAAATAGAAAAACCAATAAATTAAAATGCCTGGTATTTCTGGAAATATCAGTATTGTACGTTCGTTTATTCCACATATTCTTTTCAATATACATTCTTGGGAAATTTCATCAATCAAAGAGATCATTCCGAAAATTAATTAATTAAATGTGAAAAAAAATTCGGAACATCATTATGTAATAATATTAAATAGTAAAGAAAATCGCTTTAAAAGAACAAAACCTGATATGAGATATGATACTTACAAAGTTTATATAGATTTTAAAATAACTTTGTAATAACCCATAAAATTTTTTAAAATAATGAATGTTTGAAGTCGTTAAAACAAATGCATTTTGCATACAGAATTTTGCTGTCGCTGTGATAATCAAATAATAGTTTAGAACAAACTTCTATTCTACAATTTACTAAATTAGGTTAATCAAGAATTTATGGTATTTCATATAGAGTTAACACGTTACATTCCATTTGATGTACTCTATTACACGTTTATAATTAGCTACTAAACTCACAAGCATCAGTTCAATGTTTTAAAAATGAAACTTTTCAACAGATTTTACTAAATGCTTGGCAGACAATGTAAATTTTTTCCTAATATAAATTTAAGTTACATTAGCGTAAAGTGAAAATAAATTTTTGATTCCCTCCAAACATTGTGAAAACCAGAATAAAGTTTCTTTCTCGTGATGTTATGAAAGAACTCTCATCGTGGCTCATTTTTTGTTCATTCGAAAATGAAAATGAGTTTTTTCCTTGTCACTTCACCATTTAAAATGAAATTGATGCACTTTAATAAAAACTATGCATTTCCTTCATTCAATTTCACCAGGAATTACACTATATTAAAATAATAAAATGAAGTTAATAAGATTTACTAGAGCTCACGATAACTTTTAACGAACCTATTTATGTAACTACTCTTGGCTTTTTTATCACTGTAACTTAAGCATTAGCCTCACCACAGATAAAAGAAATATCCGTAACTCGAGTAAAAAAATTCCGTATATATATAACCAGTAAAGCAAAAAGTTTAGCTATATCAATAAATACGTTTTTACGTTTACGCGTTCATTTGAGGAGAGGCGAAATAGGAAAAATGATTGTGGGACATTACGTTTATGGTCAATTGGAAGTAAACCACCATAGCACCCGTGATAGTCGCCGGCAAAGATCGCAAGAGAGAACGAGAAGCCTGAAAACCCGCAGAAAATCACGCAGTAGCAACAGCGGCTGATGGCTAAAAGCGCGGCTGATGGCGACGCCAGAGAAGGAGAAAAAGTTTGCTCTCTTCGAGGGAGGAAAAAAAGGAGTGAGAGCGCAGAAATACGCTCATTCGTGAGAGAGGGGTATACGCGGGGAATAGGAGTATAGGTTCTTATATACGAGGTTTTATACGTTCGCCCGAGCGATAAAGTACATTTCTCAAGGTGACTGACAGTGGAAAGCTACTGTGACATTTAGCCGCGAGAAGGCGCGCGCTCGGTCTGAAAGGAGCAGCGAGATCGGCATCGATCTATCGAGCGACGCGTCGCCTCGGGCGGGCTTGATAACTGCACTAGCGGCGCTCTCTTCGCGCGGGCGCGTTCTCGCGGAATTAACGTATATACGCGGACCCAGCGACACATCGATCACGAGAGGTCGCGTACATATATATAGCCCTTCGCCTACGGCGAGACGAAGTCAGATTGCGACCGAGTGAGAGAGGCAGGGGGAGACGCGGAAATAAGACAGAGAGGCAAATACTCGTACGCGCGGCAGCCGACGCTTCATTTTCTTTCGTCAAAGCCGCCAGGATAGAGAGCGAGTAACTCCGCACGGCAGCGTGGAGGGCTTAGAGAACGCGTCGAGCCGGCAATAAGTAAATGCATCGCCCGCCCGCGCACCCCCCGTCTCGTCACCTTACCATAAGTAAATGCGCGGCGGGAGCTAAGTGTGAGAGCGCCTCGGCGCCGGGGCAATATACACACGCCAGCCAGTGCAATTTCGCGCGGGCTGAGACAGACGTGTGCGAGGAGAGAGCGAGAGGCTGAGTTTCCAGGGCACTGCTCTTCATCGATTCCAAAGTGACAAGTTGAAGAAGAAGGAGGAGGGAGGTGGGAGTGGAGGATAGAGGAGAGGAGGGAGCTACTTTTTCGCGTAAAAACTTACGCCAGGACGCGAGAGTATAGAGGATGGCTTTTACGATACACTTAAGCCCTTTTATTACTGTACTTTTGTTTACGATCTGTAGCTTAACAAAGACACACCAAGCGAGCGAGGGAGAGAGATGGATCTAGAGCTGCAAGGAGGCTTAGGAATGTTGACAGATTAAGTCATTTCCACTTTATGCCCGCGCCCGCTCCTCTGCTGTCGCTCTTGCATCCTCTGTTTTGCCTCCTTAAAACTTCGAAATATTTGTGCGCGCGAATATGCACGCGGGAAGAGAGGGAGACAGAGACAGAAGTAGATCAGCTGCAATTACATAATTGACGCTCCTAGAGCGTCTGCGTAAGCGCGCGAGCTTTCCGAGGCTCTTTAGTATCCAATAATACACGTTATGGTGATTCTTGTGACACTTATTTTGAAAATATGAGCGGTTATGAGCTTGCGCGCAGTGCGAGTAATTTGTCGCGCGTAAATTATGACATCGATTACTCTCGTAAATCTTAAACATTTGTCCCTCTCGCGCTCTCTGTGTTATTAAACGTCATCATAATTATGGCGTGACGCGCCGAGTTTCGAATGCGCGCGTGCGGCAATTTGTCAAACTCGAACGATGCTCAAGCGAGATAATTGCCTAGCGCACTATGTGTACTTAGCCCTTTACGGCGCTGATATTTTTCCTTTTTACGCTCTTATCTCGTATTTCATGCTGTCTATGAGCCTTTGAAATTGCTGATAATGAAAATAAATGGCGGAATGATCGTTATTAATAATCCGGTGGGTAAAGAGGTCGTATATTTTAAGAATAAACTTCATTTGAAAAATGGACAATCATATGTTACGGAAGTACATAGTTGGGATTAAAATATTTAATTATTCAAAGTACTAAATAAATTAATCAATTATACTTATTGATTGTTATCATTTTTTATTATTCGCAATAATAATAATTTATTATATTAAAATTTTTAAGTAATTATTGCTCTCATATTATAATAATAAATCTATCTGTGGAAATGATATTTAAAATAACATTTTATGAAAACAATATCAATAATAAACTGTATCAATTATTAACATTAATTTATCATTTTACATGATTTTCGAAGAAGTATAAATAAAATTAATCGTTCATTTATCGTTTCAAATTACAAGTAACGAATACGTTACTTCTACAAAGCTATTTTAAATTCTTGTTAATACAATATTCAATTCAATACTGCGTAGAAAAGGAATTCGAAAACAATCGCCAGTGAATGAATGATATTGGAAAATATTACAATGGCTGCAGCAACGTCGTTTATAATACAGAAGTCGGTCAATAATTCAATTAGCATTTGAAACCTTTGCTGCAAACTTTACGTATATACGTAGGTTTCCCGACAATGACAAAAAAGAACTCGTATGAATTAGTCACTCTCGCAAACTAATTGGCGGGAACACTGCGGAGCTATAGCATACCCTATTTTCCTTTTCGTTCAAACCGCGCGTGATTTATAAAACACATTCCTCTTTAAAGGGGAACGATCTTTCTCCTCCCTCCTTAACGACAAGATTATAGAGCTTATAAGATGCAAACACAGCTTAATGGACGAGCTAGTCGCGGTCGTGCGGAGAGTAGGAAAGAGAGAAGGGAGTCCCGCTCGGCAATAAAGTTTAAGAAAAAAGGCCGCAGAGCGAACGAGGGAATGAAAGACGCGGAGACAGAACGAGAGGGAGAGAGAGTGAAAAAAAGGTAAGAAAGACGGTAAACTCCTTTTGGCTAAATTGATTGTTACCGGTTGTAAGTCCGAGGGCGAGGAGGAATACGTGACGTGTATAAGACAGGAGACGAGGGCGGCTGATTACGTCCCCGAGGACGAGTAGTACACTCACACCTTTCTCTCTCCCAGCATCATGTCAGTGCTCTCCTCTCTGCCTCCCTACCTGTGTATATACACAGCCACCCACACACAAAGCGAGCGAGCCGGCGGAACAGAAACACAGAACAAGCGCGGGCGGGCGGCGCGAGACAGGGACAGCGACGGCCGACAGGAGCAGAAACAGAGTTGGAGAGCGAGTTCGAACGAGTTACAGAGCGAGACGGAGGCCGAGCACAAGCAACCGAGAGAGAGAACCTCGTTATTACGTGTACATACGTATCCAGATCACGATTATAAATCCCCCCCGGTAGGCAGCAGCAGCAGGACTACTACTACTATACTACTACTACTCGAGAGCAGGCGCGCGTCGAGTGCCTCGAGTCTCTCCGGCGCGCGCTCATGTCGTAACAAGCCCCTGTGTCTCGCTCTCCGAGAGCGAGAGAGAGAGAGAGAGAGAGAGAGAGTGTATTTTCACGCGCGACGTCGCGTCGACGTCTACTATCCTTCGGCGAGAGGGGCAGGAGAGAGAGGACGACCCTCTCTCGATGAACAAAAATTATGCCCCCCGTGCGTCTGGGGAGTTCCGCGTGATTCCGCGCGCGTTTACCCTGGAACGCTTTTTTACTCCCTCTCTTTCTCTCGCTTATTTTACCTTCTTCGCTGTTATTTTATTTCGGGCGAGGGAAAGAAAGAGAGGGAGGAAGCTGCTGGGAGACTACTAATTGTGGTCCTTTGAAGGATACACACGTGCGCGAGCACCGAGGGCAGCGCGTGGAAAATTTCCTCAGGATATTGTCGCTGTAATTTTTTCCGGCGCGTAGAATAAGTAAAAGCGGGATGAGGAATTTTTCTTTTTTTTTTTTACTTGAGAAAAGGGGGAGAGAAAATGTGGGAGCATAACGAGATTTTTTTAACAATTTTCACGGCTTTTTTAATTAAAAAATTTACTTCGGATGAAGATGCTGACGCGCGGGAGAAGAGTCCCGGGTAGTACTTTTGCGCAAAGTTAAACAGGATTTCGTACTTACGGAGCCGTGAAAGCCAAGATAATTGGATCGATGATGGCTTACCTGGAAAAAACAATAAAGACTCGTTAACGAAGTAGCAAATGAAAACGCAGTTAATTTATCGCGCAATTAATTCGTTACATTTTGTACTTTCGGGGTCGTTGACCTCCTGGTTCATATCTGCATATAGCTGTGTTTATTTTTATAAATTTTTTATCAGTGTTATTATTTAATGCAATATTTAACTGCAGTTGCAAGTACTATATTGCGAACGCCGTTAATGAAGAAAATTAGCAGAACAATAACGATTCCTCTGAATACCGAAGTCAGAACTTTATGAATTCAGTAATCATTCGGTCTTGGTGGCAAAAAATATAATATGTATATATATCTATATTTACATGAACAGCTGCGAAAGCTTAATTGGGTAATAATAAAGCGACGCCTTAATAAAAAATTTCGAGTAAAAGAAAAAGCCCTACACCAACGAGGACAAAAAAGGAAAGAGCGAACCGCGAGAGAAGGAAGAAAAGTAAGTGAGAAAGAGGAGGACGGGGAATAAAGGGCGAAGCAGGAACGGCGGCGTCGGGCGACGAGAGAACTATAAAGAGCAAAATATTAAATTCGCATAAATTTAAAAGAGTCCCTTCTATTTTAACCCCCCGCCTAGCCGAGATCCTCTCTCTCCCCTCTCTCTCTTGCCCCTCTTTCTGGCAAAGTACTAGCGTTAAAGTAGCCTCTTAAGGAATACAAATTAAGGAACGCCGGAGCATGCAGCGAGCGAGCGGGCGGGCGAGACACATAATTACGTAGTAGAGCTGTCGAGGTAAAGCGCCTTTTTGCTCTCTGTCTCTCTCTCTCTCTCCCTCTCGGCGGGGGAGAGAGGAGGAGAGATACAAAACGACATTTAGAACTGCACGAAGCTCCCTCTCTCTCTCTCTCTCTTTCTTCTCGAGACGCGCCGACTGCTGCCACCACGCACCTCCCTCTCCATTCCTCATCCTTCTCCGCTCTCTCGCTCCAAGACCATAGGGCACTCGGGAATGCGAGAATTAAGCGCGGCGGAAGACTCGCTGCAGAGGCTTTTTCGGCATGCAGGAGGAAGGGGGTAGGCGACGACGATCGTACGCGCAAAACCCGACGGACATTATGTCGCCGACGAGGCGCCGGCGCCGCGCCGTACCCGTCTGCTACTACTGCGCTTTTTTCGAGAATCGCGGGCTTGCCTCGTTAGGAAAAGGAGGAAAGATAGCGCGTGGACGGCGGGAGAACAGAAACAATGCGGGGGGGAAGGTGGTGGATAAGAGATTGAACAATAGGATGGTGCACAAGGGAGGGCATCAAAGCCGGTCATCGTTTTCTTATACGACTGGATCACAGTACCGCGGGCCGATTGCGATCTCTCCGCGTGCGCGCGTTTTATAGAGTCGCCAGAGCCAACGGCGCGGAACGCGCTCGGAGAAGGAAGAAGGCGATCATAAGTCCCAGCGAAGAGAGAAGGAGAGGAAGTCGGTGCAGAACCGAGAGTCAAGGGTCGCATTCGTTAGGAGAAGGGCGTAGGAAGAGAGAAGAAGGAACAGAGAGGGGGAGAAGTGCAAGCTAGCAGGCGAGAGGTCTAATGAAAATTTCAGGCGGACTAACGGATCGTAACGGCGGAATGCTTCTCCCTCCCTCTCTCGCTCGCTGCAGCAGCAGCCCTCCGAACTTCCCTCTCCTCCTCTCTCCACAAATCAAGCGAGCGCGCGCTAAACGCCGGCTTCACGCAGCAGAGCAGCCCGCCCGCCCGCCCGCGCACGAGCGATATCGATCTTTGCTCAACCGGGCTAGAAGCTTTTCGCTCGTTTCTCTTTCGCCCCCGCACTCTACCGCGTATCTATGTATCCCTACACACATATATATGCACGTGTGAGAGTGGAGATTGGCGGACGCGGGGGGAGGAGGGACTACGTACCGGCATAAATACGCCAAAGATATTGCCAGGTGCGCGGGCGGGGGGCAAAGGGGGGTACAACCATACCCCTCTTCTACTACGTGCTCCCGTTACGTCAGACTCGGACGGATGTATGTTTTATATATAGTCGTGTATACATCACGCTGCACACGTACATACGCAGCTACGCGCTCGGGGAAAAGCTATATATGCACGTACGTGCGCATGCATCGAACATGGATTTCAGGTGTGGGCGCGATCGAGTTGCTGCTGCTGCTGCTGCTGCCCTTCCGCCTTCTTCCTAACTCCCGCGTTCGCCAGCTAGCGGGCTTTCGATCCATGCCTCGTATACATAAAGCTCGCTGCGTCTATATGTTACGTGGATATAGGAGAAGGGGGTAGGGAGAGAGCTTCATAGCGAGCGGGGGCCAATATATTTTTCTATGGAATCGACGTGTAAGTGCCCGGGATTTAACTAGCCAGCCCACAGCAGCGCCGCGTATATAACGCGTGGTTTTATAAATTCGGCGCGTGTTCGGCTGTCTCGATCGCGGTTGAGATTCCGCGCGCGGGCTGTGGCTATGCTATACATCGGGCATGCGAGCCTCGGATGAGGGATTTTTTCCGGATGAATTATATATGTCTATGTAGCGGGTGGAATTTTAGTTTTACCGCGCGCAGATCCGAGTGTAA